>APFE031149374.1:161913-174357 GCA_000404065.3 Pinus taeda
ACCTGCGTATATGTCTTAAAAAACTTAACAAAATTAAATCTCCTTAATTTCAGGCAGAGATCACGGGTTTCACTTGTTGATTACCTATTAGTGCCCATGGCCCAACTGTTCCCAACGAATTCCCGACTAAAAAAATACTTTGGGAGAAGTATAAAAAGGCTTCAATGGGAAGGCCTAAGGGGGCAGAGAAGAGAGAGAAAGATCACTCTGCTGAGATTTTCCCTGACCAAGTCTGAAGATCCTAGTGCTTCCAGCACTTCCTCCATTTACAGGAAACCCTTGTTTCCTTGTGTGATGATGTCTTTCTACTACTTGAGATATCATGGAGTAAGTCGTGGAAGGAGTTTGTTGAAGGCTTGAGACTAGACGAATCCGGAGGATGGTTCCGCTTGGAGCCTACGAAAGGACGACTCAGGTGAAATCATTCATTTTTGTTCTTTAGTTATCTATAATAAAAGAAACACTTGCCTTTGTTCCTAATATAAATCTTCTTCATGTTTATGATATCAATGTTATGATTCTCATATGAATGGTTGTTTAAATTATGTAACTAAATACCTTTCAATATGCTATGAAGATGATTTCTTTATGATGCTTGGTCCATATACTGTTGTACTTTCTTGAAATTATTTTTTTGCAGGTTGAAGGAGCAAAAGGAACTCCAAGAGGGTTTGGACCCTGGCTGGAGCTTCTCAAACGAAGGACACCCAGGTATGCCTCTCATCATATAATTTGTTTATATTAGCATCATGGCTATGTGGAATGTGTGTTTCTCTGTATAGGTAACCTCCGATCTACTAGGGTATCAACCCAAGACCCTAGTGGAATTTATCCCTTAACAGAATTGGTGCCTCCACTGGGGACAATAGTATTGTTGTTCCTAGTTTGGGTTTGTTCAAGCCAATCAGGGCTCAGCTATCTATTTGCTTACTGTTACTATGTAGTTTGTTCCTTTAGGAACTTGAATTGTAAGTTTGATCAGTTTTTTCAGACTGTTTTTTGTTTTTACTTGAAATCTTTTATATACGTTGTTTTTCCAGTTTACAGAAGCAAAGATACACATGTTTCCTTAATTAAACCTGCGTATACGCATGTTTCCTTATCTTGGATTGCGTATACATGCAGCTGTACATGAACACAGTCACGTATATCTTATAATTTTCAAGATTTTTCAAATTTTTTTGTTTCTGAAGGTCTATCTGCTGGTCTAATCCAGTCCTGAACAGTTACCTTTCTGTGTCAGTCTTTATTTTTACAACAAGTACATGATTTCAAATTCTCTCTGATTGTGGAAAGTGTTGGTCTTATTTGTTTTATTACAAGCGTCATCATTTTTGTTAAGAACACAAGATATCTTGTTAGAAGTCTTGGCGGCTCTGTTTTGTCAGGGAAGAAAGGTTGATCTCAAATATTTGTGTCAAATCTTGTTTTGGTGACTTTTTGGTTTACATGTCAAAACTATATCTTTGTGACCATATACTTTTCTTGCTTTCCGAAAGTTATTGATTCACACTTTCTTGGAAAGTTGTCTTTTCAATCTTTTGGTTTTTTTCCAAGCTCTTGTTGCTGCTTTTTGATTGTTAAGAGCATTCTAAAACACATCTTTTGTTGAGTTCTCACCGGTTTTGTGTTGCAAACTCGCAAAGTGTTTTGCTGCCTATTCTTTAATCATAAAGTTTCAGTCTTATTTAGAGCACTTTTGAAAAGTCATTTTTGTTTTGCTTTTGAAGAAAACATCTTGCAAACTTGGTTTTCCTTTCTTGAACTTTGTTTTGATTTAGTTTCCTTTTTGCGAGTGAAAGTGCATTTTTGTTTGTCTTGAAACTTGCTTTTAGTGTTTGGACGAAAATGAGCATCAGCAACCTATATTCTATCTAAACATTTTAAGTGGAAAATTAAAATTGATAAACAAGTTACTTTCATTTCTTGATTTAAGAGTAGTTTTGAGTTTTGCATCAGCATGTACTTATTGCATTAGGGTAAATTTGTGTATCTTTTTAGGCATCCATAGTTTTGTTAATTTTTGTGAGTGTGAAGCTTGAGTAAAAGAAAAGAAAAGAAAATTTTGTTACTTTCTTTGAAGTTCCTCTGAACCTAGTAGAAATTTCTTTCATCGAAAAACAAAACAAGTGCATTTGCATATAGTTTGGTTTTTATTAATTTCTTTTGCATCAAAACACTACTAGTTTCATTTATGCTTACCCCTTGACTTAAAGAAAAACCCATTTAAAAAACAAGCGCTAATTAAAATATACTAGAACTTTTTATAACTGTCAAGTTAGACACACCAACAAGTTTTAGGATATTTTAGGGCCTTGGATTAGGTAAGTGGAGAGAAAACTCTCCAAGGCCATTTAAACTATCAAACATAGGAGTCTGAACAGTGAGCGAAAATCCAATAGCGTTAGGGAGACCAAGAAAGCTTCGGATTTGGGAGTTAAGCATGAGGGTTTTTGAAGATAGGGAAGAGAGATACCCCCTCTCCTACTTATCGGATCTTACCTCAAGACTGTTCCGCCTGGTTTCTGACACGAGTTGGTAACCTTAGTTGCTACTCCTAGGGATCTACATATGTGGCTGCGGAGGGGAATCCCGTGGCACCTAAGGTTGACTTTGTATCACTCTCAACAATACTACTGGAGGGCACCCTTGGGAAGCTTGGGGGCTTGCTCCGGCGCAGGCTATTGTTAGGAGGTCAGCGTAACTTCCCCTGTTACCTTTGCTGGTAGGACTGGGCCGTCATTATCCTAGACTATCTTCGGAAGGCCCCTTACTTCACTTTTTTGTATTTTGGTGTCCAATCCTCATCACCCGGAGTGGAAATACTTGAAAGTTATTTGACTGGATGATATATTTTAGGGACTTTTTAGTGTGTGCTTTTTTCTCTTAGTTGGCCTAGCTTTCATCTTTTCTTGAGTCTTTAACTAGATCTTAATAAAAAATTCAAAGTGGCTAACCGATCACCTAGACGGTCTTGAAGACTTCGTGGTCTTTCACCACCAAGTTTAGTGCCTTCTCCTAGAAGGCGTAGAGGTAATATTTTCAGCGGGTTTCATCCCATGCCAGCTGACGCATCGGAGATTGATCCTCCTCTCGGGGGCATTAGTGTTCAAGATAGGTTTGGTACTTCCACAAAACAAGAGAGGAACACTCCAGTTCTTTCTCTAGTTCTCTTTCAAATGGAAAATAACATAGAGGTAGAATAACTCCTCGAGTCATTAGCGGCTCCGAATTCTCCCCTACCTTCTAGTTATCCTGAAGTATTACAATATGTTGGAACTCTGACACATAGACCATCAAGTCCAGGTCACATTACGCACTTACCATCGATGACCACTACTGGAAGCATGGCTTCTACTACAAGTGCTACAACTATGCAAATTCCAACATCAGTACAAGGGGGAGGAACTATTTACATCCCCTCTGCTTCTCTATTTGGGTCTTTTGCTAGCACATCTTTAGTTGGGTCTACCTCCATTCCTTCTATGAGTGGAAATTCCCAAGCCAATGCTTTTGGTTCTGGATTTTTCCCATTTGGCACCCATTCATAGGATATTTCGTCAGTTCCGTTTAGTGCCTCCACATCCATGATGGGTGGATCGACTTCATTTCAGGGTTTTCCTTTCGGAAGTGGTCATATACCACATTCCAACCTGACAATTGGATCTATGCCTTTTTCTTCTTTAGAACAAAGCAGCAATCCTTTTCAAGGTTGGACTAACCCTGCAGTTAGTGGCATGGGAACTGGGAATCCGTTTTTCGGCCAACAAGGGAATAGGCCGTACTCCACAGTTAATTTGTTTCAAAGTATTCCTCCCTTATCTTCTGCTTGGAATCCGTATCAGGGGTTATCAACTCCTTATAATCCTTTAGGAGGGATCTTTGCTGGTTATGGAGGTTTTTCGGCTGGAGTTGGTAAAACTCTGAGTTTTGCTGGATCACAAGGCTCACCTTTTGGTTCAGCTGGTTTAGCTGGTTACTTCGGGCAGCCTGGTGCCTTCCAAAATCTAGGACAATCTTTATAGAACTTTGGGAGCTCCGCCTAGTCTGGGTGGAATCCCCAAGGTCCTCCTAGGCTTCCTTTTCTGGAAACTTTGAACTTGCTAGATCTCAAGAAATTAACAAACGATCCAATCAAATACAACCTGGTCTGGCCTCCAGTCCCAACCAAACTCCCTTTGGACATTCCAAAATTTGAAGGGAAGGGCGATGAAGACCCAGGCGACCATGTAACCACATTCCATTTATCATTCTCATCAAACTCCTTTATTGATGACTCGATTAGGTTAAGACTTTTTCAACGCACCTTGACTGGTCATGCAGCCAAGTGGTATATAGAGTTACCAGGGGGCAGCTTTACATCTTTCGCTGACTTAGCTAATATTTTCTTAAATCATTTCCAGTTGCCTGTCCATTATGACACCGGAACTGAACTTCTAGCCACTTTTCATCAAGACACGACAACCCACATTTCTAATCATATTCAGGAATGGACATGGAGAAAGAGGCTCATTAAAGCCGAAATTCCTCTGGAGTACCATCTCGAATGGTTTTTGAAATATTTACAACCTAAAATCTCTAAGGATGTCTCCATGTATGGAGTCTATTATGAGGATTAAGCTATTTTTAGGGCCCAACAATTAGAATTGATTTACTCTCAGTCTGGGATCCTACAAAAAATCTTGCCAAATGCTCCTGGGTCTAAGGTTGATATAGCCAATTCAAAGCCAAGTCCCCATGTGGATTGTATCGTTGGATCGGTAGACACAAATGTGGTGAGCTTGTTGAGCCAATTGCAGCAGTTATCTTTGCAAACTGCTCCTAGCAACTAGGTCACATCATCTAACCCTTCATATTCCCAACCCTCTTTGATTAATGTTGTCCAATCTAATAACCCCAAAGGAAACCAAAATTACAATGGGAAAAATAAAGGACAAGGTAAGAAAAAGAGTCATAATGGGAAGGCTGACGCAAATAAATCTGGCAATAATGCTGGTGGTGGTAGAAATGAGTCTACAAAGAAAGTCAAGTTTCCATGCAAGTTATGCAGTGGATACCATTTAACTCTTCTCTTCCCAAAGATTCAAGATGCTCAGCGCTTGTTAGGGTAGCAAGGGACTTCTAGTTCTCAAGTTGTGTTAACCAACCCTTTTCCCCAAGGGCAACAATTACTTGCTGGCACGAATTCAAATCCATGTACCTCCGCAGGGGGAAACCAGGAAGGGGAGAAATCATCAAATGTTTTCATGATAGGTTCTAATGTCCATGTGTCCACTCAGTCACATGATTATAGTGAAGCTGAAACTTCTAAGGAAAAAGCTACTCCCAGAAATACCAACCTTCATATTGAGCGACCCCCTGTCGAGGCTGTACCACGAATACCAAAAGGTTCCGCTAAATGCATGACTATTAATCCTAATGCTAGAGCCACCCAGAATTACTCCATTGTTGAGGATCTGGCTCAGATTCCATGCACCATGTCTGCTTTAGAGGTTCTCCAGTCGTGTCCAACTCAACAAAGTGCTTTACTGTCATGGGCAGTTGATCCAACCAATTCTTTAGTGCTCACTTTCAACATGTTAAATGTCAAAAAGCGACTCCCTCATCATATGGCTTTTTAAATAAAGTCTACATACTGGAAGATTAACATTTTTCATACCATTATTGATGAAGGAGCTTCCGCGCGTGTCATGTTGATGTCGTGTTGGAAAGCCATTGGATTGCCTTCGGTTGTTCCTTCACCTACCCTCCTGACTGCATTTGATGGGCATTCTCACAAGCCACATGGGATTATCCTGGCCTTTCCTATATGTGTTGGGGGGAAGGTAACCAATATTGAAGTAGAAGTCATTGATTCTAACCTAGACTACAATCTCCTCTTAGGAAGGAACTCAGTATATGAAATGGACGTCATTGTTTCAACTATGTTTCATGTCATTTGCTTTCCTCATGAAGGGAAAATCGTTAAGGTTGATCAATTGGATTATTGTCTAGTCATTTTGACTCTACTATTCCTTTAGAGGATAACCCTCATCCACCTACTAAGAATCTATGAGTTGGGATGTATTCTTCATTGATGGGTACCTTTGATTTTCCCTCTCCTATCATTAGAATTAATGTTGTTTCATCATCTAAGGAGTCTCCTCGAGAAGAGTTCTTCCGAACTCATTATTTTTTAGACCCTTGGACGTTGTCTTCACCTACAACCACATTAGATGAAGGATAAGTCAATGGAATGGTATTCCCTATGTCTACAGCTGAGCTTAGATATCAATCTATTGTTAACTCTGTAGACAACTACTCTACTCCTTTTTCTGAGGAGGAGTTAGATGGTGATGTAGCCCCGGCCTGGACCCTTGATTCTACCTCCGCCATGGACTACTTAGGTATAGTTTAACCTTCTGAAGAAGCAATCCTAAAAGTAATGATGGGTGTAGATCAACCTTGGGAAGACTTGCACCATCGTTCATATTTTCTTCCTCCATTGTAGGAAGTAGAATCTAGGTTCTCCGAACTCTTTACTAGTGATGTTTGTACGGTATCAAATCCTTTGGCTCCAACACACTTTCGTTCTGAAGGTAATATGTCGGTGATTTGAAAAACAATATCTATAAACATCTCTAGGATCCCTAACGTGATTGAGAATCTCTTCATCAAAGTCGAATGTTCCCTTGAAGAAATTCAAATTTACACCGACCTTTTCAAGGAATTTCGAGATGTACTCACTTGGTCTTATGAAGAAATGCCTGGCATTGATCCTTCTATAGTTCAACATGAGATCAAGACGTATGAAAATGCCAAACCAGTTTGTCAAAGGCTTCGACTGGTTAATCCTAGGAAAGCAGCAGCCATTAAAGCTGAAGTAGAGAAGTTGCTCAAGGTGGGTTTTATATACCCTGTTCCTCTTACCATTCGGGTTTCTAATCCAGTCCCTATAGATAAAAAGCAAGGAACAATCTAAGTATGCATCGACTTTAGAGACCTAAACAAGGCTTATCCAAAAGATAATTACCCCATGCCATTCATTGATCATATTATTGACGAGTGTGCAAGTAATGAGATTTTTTCCTTCATGGACGATTTTTCCGGTTATAATCAAATCTTTATCCATCCTGAAGATCAACATAAGATAGCCTTTATATGTCCCTGGGGTACCTTTGCATAAAAAAAGATGCCTTTTTGTCATAAAAATGTTGGAGCTACTTTCTAGTTGACCATGTCATATGCTTTCCACGACATTAAACATATCATCGAAGCATACTTGGATGATCTCGCTGCTCGTTCTCGAAAGAGAACTGATCACCCTAGTCATCTTCGATTGGTTTTTGAACGATGTCATTTTTGAAGATCCGGTTGAATTCTAATAAGTGCGTTTTCTCGATTACGTCCGGTCGGTTATTAGGGTTCATTGTGTTAAATGAAGGGATTAGGGTTGATCCCTTCAAGGTAGAGGGAATAATTCAGTTGCCTCCCCCATCCTCAATTCGGCAACTTCAAAGCCTTCAAGGGAAGGCTAATTTCCTAAGATGGTTTATAGCAAATTATGTTGAGATCACTAAAGGGTTCATGTGTTTGTTATGGAAAGGAGTTCCATTTGTATGGGACAACTTTGCACAGCGGTCGTTCGATGCTTTGAAAAAGGCATTAGTCTCTGCCCCACTTTTGAGTCCACCGGATTATGGTAGGGACTTCCTTTTATATCTCATTGCAGCAGAATCAACCATTGGTATGGTTCTCGTTCAGGAAGACGATGCTCTCACAAATCATGTGATTTATTATTTGAGCCGAGGCTTGATAGGTCTTGAACTTTGTTATTCTCCTGTTGAGAAGTTGGCCTTGGAAGCTATCCATGCTGTCCAACGGCTTTGCCATTATATCTTGCTACACAAAACCTTTGTCTTCACAGCAGTCAATCCATTTCAATTTGTCCTTAGTAGGCGAGTGATTGGGGGCAAATATAATCGATGGATAGTCATTTTACAAGAATTTGATCTCAAGTTCTTGTTCGTTAAGTCTAAGAAATCTATGGTTTTTGTCGAGTTAATTTCTGACCTGCCTTGTGGAGAGAATACTATTTATGAGGAAATTTTTCCCAATGAACATTTATTACTCATCTCTTCACTCGACCCTTGGTATGGAGATATCATTGTCTATCTCGAGAGTTCAAAGTTCCCCTCTACTTTCTCTAAGGATGAACGCTGAAAGTTATGTCACCTGGATAACAATTATGTTATCATTAGTGATACATTATATCGTCGAGGTGTTGATTCAATCCTTCAACACTGTTTAACCTTAGAGGAAGCAAATTCAGTGCTAAATGACTACCACAGTGGAGCTTGTGGTGGTCATCTATCAGGGCTTGCTACAGCTCAGTGTATCTTGCGTGCTGGTTATTTTTGGCCTTCGCTCTTCAAAGATTGTGTTGAAGCGGTCAAACATTACCACCCCTGTCAAATTTATACTCGGAAGATGCACACACATCCAGCTCCTCTTTTTCCCGTTGTCACTGTCGGTCCCTTTACTAAGTGGGGTATTGATTTTAAAACTTGTAATCTCCCTTCAGCAGCGAATCACAAGTACATTATAGTGGTCGTAGACTGCTTCACGAAGTGGGCTAAGGCCATGCCCACTTATAAAAATGATAGTGAAACAACGGCATTGTTCCTTTTTAATCAGATTATATCAAGGTTCGGTATCCCGAGAGAGATTGTCACTGACCATGGCAGTCATTTCCATAATCAACTAATGTTTGAATTGGCTCTCAAATTGGGTTTCCAGCAAGAACATTCGTCTCCTTATTATCCACAGGCCAATGGACAAGTCGAGGTAGTGAACAAAACTCTTAAGACGATCCTGCAAAGGAAAATCGACAAAAGTCAGTCCAATTGGCATCTTATGTTGTATCTGGATCTTTGGGCATACCGAACCTCCATAAAGACTGCTACAAGTTTACACCTTTTCAGTTAGTTTATGGGATGGAATCTATCTTTCTTGTCGAATGTGAAATCCCATCTCTTAAGTTAGCTATTGAGCTCCTTCCAAAGACTTCTAGTCTCGAAGAGCACCTCCTTCATTTGGAACATCTCGATGAGCAGCGTCGAGATGCTGCCACAGTAAATGAGGCTCATAAGAAAAAGGTTAAAACTCAATATGATAAAGCTGTCCGTCCTCAAGTCATTTCTGAAGGCGACCTTGTCTTAGTCTATGATCAAGATAAGGACACCTACAGGGAAAGAAAATTCAAGCCTATGTGGTACGGTCCCTTCATAATTAAATGAGTTTTAGGAAAAGGGTCGTATGAGTTAATCGATTTTGAAGGAAACAAGTTGGCGAAGCCTCAAAACGGGCTCTACCTCAGGAAGTACTTTGCTTAAGTAGCAGCTAGGCAATGGCTTCTTTGTACATTTTTTATATTTGTACATATTTCATGGAGAGTTTTTGATATCAACACTTTTTGGTCTGTTGTGGCAAGTGTTGATGGATGACTTGGTCTATTTTGGATTCGCCGATGGTGCTAGTTGGCACACTCGGAACCTCGCTTCCGCAGCTTGGGTACTCTACTACCAAATTGGTCAGTTGATGGTATCAAGGGGAGTATGCATTGGTCATGCTTCAAATAATATAGTTGAGTATACTACCATCATTAATTTACTATCTGAGGTAATTTCCTAGAGAATTGACTCGTTGGTAGTTTATCTTGATTCACAATTCATAGTATCACAATTGAATAACATTTATCAGGTAAGGGATCCATGTTTATATCACCAGTATTTAAGGGTGAGGTTGTTGCAAAGATCATTTACTTATATTAATTATTTTCACATTCCATGATCTCATAATTGGTTAAATGATTCTATTGCTAATCAAGCATTAGACTGGCATATCAATCATTCATCACAATAAAATCAAGCATCAAAAAGTCGAACTGTATATATATATATATATAATATAATATATTATATATATATATATAATCATAAAACATCTCGAGTCTATATAAGTCTATCCAAAATAGCATACAAAATTGGGACTCAAATACCCATAACCATGTTCAATATATCTAATGCCCCAGCCCAGGATGAGCAGCTAAGTAGGCAACTACTGCATTACCCACACGCCTAAGAGTGCAGACCCAGTCTCATGACATGCCAACCACATGACGTTGCATATCTACAAGAAGATCCTCTACGGCTGCCATCGGTACTCTGTGAGTTAGTCTCACCAAGTGCCACTGAACTGTGTGAAGTAGTCACTCCGTGTCTGCATCTGCCTCTTCGGCCCCTTAGCCTCGACGTCCGTGTCGTGGGAAATCATCTGGTCGTACCGGCCCGATATCTGGAACATGATCATCATATTAGTCATTTGAATCCTATCAAAAACAATTTTCAAAGTTCATTATTATATTTGAAAAATCATAAAAATTTATAAATAAATAAAAAAACACTTACCAATGCCGCCCCATGCTGTGGTCAGTGGTAATACTAGATCGGGATCTCCTCGGAAGTCTAACCTAGCATAAGGGTAGTCATCTATGGCAATGATCTACTGCTCCCACCAGGAGAAGAAGTCATCATCAAATGTAGTCTATAGAACATCCCTACCTCCTAGATGTTTCATCAGGTCAGCCCACCTACCCATTCGTGGATCCCAAGGGGTGCTGATTAAAACTGGTACTCTAGGATGAAGTGCAGGGACCCTCTTGAAAAAGAAAGAACACAAAATAGTTCTATATCCAAAGTTTTTGGTCTACCCTCTATTGATGGAAGCAAGTTGGCTTTTTAGGCTGGCCAGAAGAGTAGACCAGTCAAATACGGTGGTGAGACAGTCTACCGCCAAGCTCATGGCTAGTCGTGATACCTGGTGCAGAGAAGTTGATCCTTTCACTCTAGCTATAGTGAACAGGATTATCCTCAGCGATAAACTCTCCACATGTGTGATTGAAATTTGACTTCCAACCTTTCTTGGATGTCTCGGGTAATATATATGTACATAGTCCTTGATCGAGAGACTCCCTCGTGTCCTGCCCCTGGAATGTACCACCTCTCCCCTTTGGGAAAGGCCTGTGATGAAATAAATGTCTTCCACTTCTATCCTGAGTGGCATCTAGTCAATCATAAAGGAATTATCCTCGATACTCCAATAGTCAATGAATATCTCAAGTAGGCGAGTGTTTGCTTTCATATTTGGCATTTTGAAGAATTTTAGCAAACCACATCCCCGTAAGGCATCCAAAGCATTGGGACCGTTCATAACCTCATCATCCACTGTGGTATGCTCTCTTTCTCGCCAAGTGACTGGCATCCTAAAGAAAAAATGAATTCAAACCATTAGTTTTTTTGTTTGAAATGTTCGCGGTGTATACGCGGGTCCATCTACACAGTCGCGTGTAGGGCCTGCGTGTACGCGGGTTTCATATATCCAACCCGCGTATATGCCGCTGTGAAATTTTTGACAAAAAATTCAACAGTAAAACATAAATTAAAAATCCTAAAACTAGTCACAATTGATTGCAAGACAAGTTTAAGGGTTTCCTGGTGATTTTGGAACGATCTCAACAGTTGAATTTGGCGTATGGAAAAGTTTGCTCCTTTTGCTCCACTCCCTTGCTCTGAAACTCAAATGGTGAAAATGGTGAGTCCAAAAACTATTTTATAGGCTTTGAAAATGCAAAAATTTTTCAAAACTTGATTTTTTTTGGTCTCATGTAACTTTTAACTTGGGAGCTTGGAATGTGAACAATGGTTTGATTTTCAGGACATTTTGGACATTTTTTTCGACAGTTCCATGACTGCTGACCCATCATGGTAGGTATTGTTTTCTCACTGGCATATAGGTTAGGGAATCCATTTTTCCATTGCATTATGCATAATAGCCTCCATTTGTCGATACACTTTCCATAGGGTCAATCCCATCGTGTTATGGTTCGTGAACCACTTTCACTCACCGATTTTTTTAATCATGACACGATGGTAGAGCCATCCTTTTCATGGGCATCGTAGTTAGCACCTCACTGACATTTGTTTCCCATGCTACTCTGATCTGAGTAGGCTCGAGAGTCCTCTGTATTCCAACCATGACTTATGCGATGAAGACTCATTCCTCTTTGCTTCTTCGCTTCGTTCTAGCCTTATACCCTAGAGGCTCCTTTGTGTTGAGTTTTACTACTGCATTGCATTTTGACCATTTGCACCTTTTGGCCTTGAGCTAGCTTCACTTGGACTCATGTTTAAGCCAACTATTGACCATGACGACTACAAAATCAAACTTGCATACCTTTGACTTCTGCAACTTGACACACCTTGGCCCATTGAAGGAACACACCTTTGAGTGTCTTTGACTAGTTTTCACCTCCCTGCATTGAGCATAGGATTGTTCCAATCCCAGGAACAAGATCATCTGCTTCACTGACACTCATTCTTTCCACTGTACTATAGCATTATTTTA
>APFE031149374.1:174859-202975 GCA_000404065.3 Pinus taeda
CGATCAGTATCATGGGTCTTTGACTAAGTTGTTTCCCTTGTGTTCGACATCAGCTTACATTATCACACATTGGGATTCGTGTAGTACCTTGGTTTCCATTTGACCCTATTGGTGGATACCTCACCTCTGTGTCAGCTTTCATTATTGGTTGGTTTCAGAGGGTTTCTTTCATGCGCTAACCACATCTTGTGTATGTCGGAAACGTGCTTTGGTCAGGTTACTACATATTTTTCGTCCAATTCCTTCCACATTATTTGGAAGGATGCCTTAATTCCTTCCTTCTAGTGGATCTTTCCCTATCGACTTCGACTTATTACTCTGGGGCAAAGATCTAGAGTCCATTTGGCAGTACCTTGGGGTTTGCAATCATTAGTGGCAGATCCTTCACTATCAATAGTGGGAAACAATCATTGTCTCTTGATTGATAGATTCTTACAGGTGTTCAACTTCAGCTCATCTATTCACACTTGTTAGATTGTACTGGGTACCTTGACACTCATTATCATTATGAGTGATTAGTCTCGTGTTTGTTAACAGTATGCATTAATGACCGGTAATCAAATGATTTCTCACATGGTTGACTTCAGATCATTTATTCCCATGGTGTAGAAATGTACCACGACAGTCGGTGAAGACGTCAGGTTGGATCAGCATTCATTGGTTCACTTGACAGTTGCTCCTATTGCTGCTAGTTGATACCACTCCACCTTATATGTTGCAGTCATTCATGGTGACATTTTATATGCTGGCACTTGAGTTTGCAGTGTAGTACAATGTTATTCCATCATGTTCATTTGGTACATTTTGGGATCAGTCTTTGATATCAGTGATCTGCTTCATCCTTCGGCATCATTGACATTCTTATATGCGATATTCAGACATGTACTTGTTTGATCATGATCAAATGATCCATTATATATTTTACAGTCTTTTATACTTGTATACCTAGTGGAACTGCTTGTACTTGATATGTGGACATATTGTACTTTCTCTGAGCATGGGTATGCCCGCCTCAAACAGTGCTTCTTTCTGATCTCCTTTTGTGGTTTGGCAGGCTACACTCTGGTGAAGTCCTTCTCAGTTTTTGATATATTTCCTTTCCATGAACTTGCTTAATAAATTTCGGCCATCATGTACCCCTTCTGAACTCATATATTAGGGGGAATCTATTATACCTCCAAACCTCACTCTTGATGTTTGTGATGCTGCACTCATGGCCTAGGACAACCCCTCCTTCCAGATCTGGTCCCAAATTTAAAAAACTGTGTGTTACTCCCTCTACATGACATTGCCCTGAGCAAAATGCATGTGTACGCGGGTCTGTGTATACCCATCCTGCGTATATGTCTTAAAACACTTAAAAAAAATTAAATCCCCTTAATTTTTGGCAGAGATCACGGGTTTCACCTGTTGATTACCTATTAGTGCCCGTGGCCCAACTGTTCCCAATGAATTCCCAACTAAAAAACTACTTTGGGAGAATTATAAAAAGTCTTCAATGGGAAGGCCTAAAGGGGGAGAGAACAGAGAGAAAGATCACTCTGCTGAGATTTTCTCTGACCAAGTCTAAAGATCCTAGTGCTTCCAGTGCTTCCCCCATTTACAGGAATCCCTTGTTTCCTTGTGTGATGATGTCTTTCTACTACTTGAGATATCATGGAGTAAGTCATGGAAGGAGTTTGTTGAAGGCTTGAGACTAGACGAATCCAGAGGACGGTTCCACTTGGAGCCTGTGAAAGGATGACTCAGGTGAAATCATTCCTTTCCATTCTTTAGTTACATATAATAAAAGAAACACTTGTCTTTGTTCCTGATATAGATCTTCTTCATGTTTATGATATCAATGTTATGATTCTCATATGAATGGTTGTTTTAATTGTGTAATTAACTACCTTTCAATATGCTATGAAGATGATTTCTTTATTATGCTTGGTCCATATACTGTGGTACTTTCTTGAAATGATTGTTTTGCAAGTTGAAGGAGCAAAAGGAACTCCAAGAGGTTTTGGACCCTGGCTAGAGCTTCTCAAATGAAGGACCCCCAGGTACGCTTCTCATCATAGAATTTGTTTATATTAGCATCATGGCTATGTGGAATGTGTTTTTCTCTGTATAGATAACCTCCAATTTTCTAGGGTATCAACCCAAGACTCTAGGGGAATTTATCCCTTAACAGCTGATTACATAATCTCCCAGAAGTTCTCCATGGAAAACTGCTCAGAACTGGTCAAAAATGGACCATACAAACTGCTAAGTGCTAAGGGTGTGATTCATCTCACCTGCCACATGAAAAAAGTGTGATGCATACTGAAAGGCCCTTCTGTAGGGTGCAATGGGCGAGAGTAGACAAATGGAAGAGACAGTTTGTAAGGTGGATGATCATGGAATCCTCCAGAAACTTCTCCTGTGACACTTACCTCTCTGAATCCACCCAGGGATGAGTAAGAGATCATGAATCTCCAAGTGGAACCAAGAACTATCAGAGAGAGGAAACTAATCAAAATCCTAGATGCTGAATCACACCCCTGCAAATATCTATATATGGATCCCTCATCCTAGAGATCCAAAGGCGGGAATCTTGTATTTTGTAAGGAAGTGTTGTTAGTTTCTTGGTGGAACATCATAGTGTTGCGTAATCTAAGCTTTTCATGAGGTGAAGAAGGGCTTTCATGTTGGGAGGATGATGCTGGGTCAGATCAATGGGTTGTAATCCTCTCTTCTAATCTTTCCATCAATAAAGCTATTTAAGTTTTCCTCCACATTCTTGTATGTTTGAGTTGATATATGCATTTGTGTGGTCAATATATATATGGTCCTATATTGTTTATGATCGTATATCTCTGTGCTTTGACTATATTATGTTGATTTGACTTTACAGGTGCTCTTTGAAGTGGGGTAAGCAAGGAAGGAGTGGCAAAGATCTATCAGAGGGGAGAGGAAACAAGCAAGGAGCCAAGCGAAAGACTGAGGCTAGTACTCTCTGCTTCTCTCCCGTCTACTTCTCATAAAGGAGAATGAAAGTAACTTTTGTTTGTTTGTTTCTAAGATAGCTACCTGTCTTGGTGGGACTAGCAGCTCTGAATGGACACTAGATTTCCCGATAACATGTTGTCATCCCGGTATTCTCATCTGTCATTAACATGAAATATAATTCTCCATCTAAGCCTTTGTTTCTCCTAGGAACACATAGATAAGTATGTATCAATTCCAATGAATGTGATGCAAAGTGTTTTTTTGTTTTAAATTCGAATTTTGTCTCTTGCTGTGCTAACAAGCTTCACATAGTGTGTTGGAAGGTTTTGATATTTTCGACATTTCTTGTACTGCTTCCTTTTTGCTTATCCTGACAAGATTGTTAAAGTTTATGTGACGCATTCATTTGTTCCATAACGAGCTTTCATCTTCTTTAGCCAGTAGACATGCCTTAATTGCTTCATCCATAAAATACATGTCATTTGGAGCTCAACATGTTGTAGCCACAATTTTACCATACCTGCCTTACTTGATTTCACATTTTGTGGAGTTAAATAGCTTTGTGTGCCCTTGATCACACATTTGTCCAACACTGATCAGATTGTGATTCATGTTTTCAACCAATAGAACATTCTTGGCTATAGCATCTATGCTTCTGACACTGACAGTAACTAATCCTATAAAATTTGAAGATCCATCATTTCCAAAGGACACGGTTCCATCCTTCTTCTATTTTAGAGAACAAATTTATTTCTATCTCCAGTCATATGCATTGAGAAACCATTATCAACATACCACACATCTTTGTTGTTTTGATCCTTGAGAGTGAGAGCACAATTATCAGTCTTCTTCTTCTTCAATGTTCATTTGTTTTGTGGCTTCAAAGATACTTTTGAAGGATTTTCAAGTCTGCAGTCTCTGACTATGTGTCCAAAGTTTCGACATTTGTAACATTCAATATTATTTCTTAAATCTTCAAATCTATTGATGTTTCATTGAGCCCTGGGAGGTTCATATTTGACATATCTCCTAGAATTATATTGGTTCCTAGGGTATGTGAGACATTCTACAGCTTTATGACCAAAATTTCCACATGAATAACAATATCCATGAAATATATGATGGTACCTAGATGGAAATCTTCGTCGGGGAATTGTCTTCCAAGGATGATCTTGCAAATCTTGTCCAATGAAGTCTACATGCCTATCAAATCTCATAGGTTCATTGTATTTTGTTGTAGAAAGCCCTGCTTCTTCTTCATTGTAACCAAGGCCAATTATGTCATTGTAAGATCATTGATTGTTGACGAGTTCTTCCAATTCCCTTGAGCTTTTGGCATAGTTTTGGACAATGTTTCCCTTCTTCAATTCCTTACACAGAGAGACTACTTTGACTTCTAATGCTTCCCTTTCTCACTTTCTTTCTTCCAACTTCTTTTGAAGTGACTCTTCAATACATTTGTGTTCCTCAACTTCAATTTTGAGACCTTGAAATTGTTCTTCAAGAGTATTGGAACGGATCTTCTCAGACTTGAGCTCTTTTATAAGCTTCATTTCCTCCTTCGAAAATTCTTCTATGTTCAACCCTTCTTCTTTGTTGTTTGATACCTCTTTTTTATTGTGCTTGGCTTCTTATTCACTGTCACTGTCTTCATCGAATGATGAGTTATCTTCTTTAGAGAGAAATTTCCTTTTCAATCCTTTCTTCTTGCATTTCTTGTTGAATTTCTTAAAGCCTTTCTTTCCTTTTTAGTTTCCATCACTTCTGTTCAGACATTTTTCTGTGAAATTCCAACCTCACCACAACCAAAACATATCAATGGAAGTTTACCTTTGAATTTTCCCTTACCAATTTTTAGTTTTCTCGTAAAGTAAGCATATTCTCCATCTAAAAAACCTTTTTCATCATCTTCCTTTTCTTCACACTTGCAGGTGTAGGTCTTTGTCTTTGAAGGTTATTTGTCCTTATTGGTTTTCTTAGATGCAGCGAACACAGTTTCTAGATGCAAAGTACCCTCTTCTTCATCAAGTCTCATTTCATATGCTATCAGAACTCCATGTAATTCCTCTTTATTGAGTTTGGCCATATTTGGACTGTATTCTAAGACTAATACCTTTGGGTTGAATCTTCCTGGCAACGTTCTAAGAATCTTTTGTATAATATTCTTCTCGTCAACAAGCTCTCCCAATCCTTCCAGAGTGTTGGTTATTTCATCAACGTGTTGGAAGTATGCAGCAATGTTGTCATCTTGTTTCATTCTGAGTTGCTAAAAATTTTCTCTGTAGATTTGAAGATTTGCTTCTTTGACATTTGAGTCACCTGCATATATATTCTCAAGCTTGTCCCATACATTTTTGGTGGTTTTACAACCCAACACATTATGATAAGAAGATTCAATAAGTCCACTGATAACAATATTCTTTTCTTTTGCATCATTTACCAAATTCTTCTTACCTCGTTCATTCGTGGTTGCTGTAAAGCCATTTTGAATAGTGTCCCATACTTTGTAACTTTGCGCCAAGAGATAGACCTCCATTATTCCTTTCCAGAGTGCATAATTATTTTCATTGAACAGAGGTACACCATTCTTGGTATGCTCCATGATCGCCTTCCAGTTTTTAAACTGTTATTGAAGGAACCAAGCTCTGATACCAATCGTTGGGAATACTGAGAGGGGGGTGAATCAGTATTTCTGTTAATTAGTATTATTATTAATCTTTCAGAGCATTAGTTAATCTTCAATTATTATCAGTGTTGTACAATGATAGTAGTAAACAAAAGGAACACAAATGCACACATTTTTTAAGGTGGAAACACCCTCCAGGAAAAAAACCACCTGAATTCTTTTCTAATAATTATTTAATATTCAACCCCAATTGAAAAGAAAGCTCCCACTTCCTAGAATCTAGAAAAGTATTCTTCTCCAACTCCCAATAGATGGATGCTCCAACACCCGAGATTCTTCAGTAGTCAACTGAATGGATTCCCCAACACCCAATGAGCTACAACTCACCCTAGCACCACCCTACCGCCCTGAATTTTTCACAGGCTTGAACCTATTGGTGACTTCATGCACCAGCCTAACACCTCCCTACCACCCTATAGAAGAATAAAAGAAGAAATGACTCCCGTACCAAGGAAAATGGTCCACTTTACAATGATATAGAATGATGTAGAAGAAGAAAACACACTAGACCATAACCCCAACTATGACACAACCACCTAATGATGATCCTATACCTCATGACACTACCTCTTAAACTCTTGGTAGATAGACACTTGTACAACTTTTACAATGACTATGTACAATGATACTTTTACAATGATTGTATGTAGTGCTGCCCAATTGAAGACTTCATCTGGTGAACTTCTTGTTGTTGTTCTACACCTTGATTGTTGCTCTTATCATGCTACCCTTTCTCACTCTTCAAAACATTAGATTATGCATTAGTATTTGCAGATCTATACAGTAGTTTGCCTTGGTGAAGGCACTTATACATGTTGGTTTGGTACTTTGAAGTAGCGTATACATTATGAAATATAGTGTTTGAAATTGCAATTGGTTCTGGTTGTTGATGCAGAGTTCTGGGTTCAGTTTTGTGTTCTGGTGATAGTGTTCTGAATGTTCAAATTGATTGATTGTGATTTTCTTCAGTGATGATGGGTTTTCAGTGATTGGTTGTATTGCAGTAGTGATTTATTTTGAGCTTCAATGTTTCTGATCGATCCAGTATGAAAATTGGATTAAACGTGCCATTCATATCGTGTTGTTGTGTACCAGGAGTATCTAGTCTAAAAATTAAGGAAATGTGGTCCCTAGAGGAAGAGAGAAGGTCGTAGCCTTCTGTAGGTCGGCACCTACATACTGGTAAACATATCGGCTAGTACAAGAGCCAGGGGGTTGGATCTCCCTTCCAGTAGCAGCTACAAAATGAGTGAAGTTTGGAGCCTTTTGTAGGTCAATGCCTATGTACTAAAAAACATATCAACTAGTACAAGAGTTAGGGGGTTATAGCTCCCTTCCAATAGAAGTTGGAGAACAAGAGAAGGTTGTAGGCTTCTGCAGGTGGGTGCTTGCGTACTGGTATGAGTCTGCACTAGTAAAATATTGTAAACAGTTTTTTCCTATATTAAAAGAAGAAAAAGATGATAGCAGCAGGTGGTTTTTCTCCCGCATTGGGTTTCCACCTTAAATCTTGGTGTTCATGTGTGTTTCCTATGTTTGATTGCTTATTCTATTATTACTGCACATGGTTACTATTTAAATGGTTAGTTAAGTACTGATGCACCGATTAAAGATCAACTTATAATGAATTAACTAAATCATAAGTTTACTGGATATACATTGGTTGCCTCAAGAACAGTTGCATGCACATGAGAGTTCCATTCACTAGCGTATATAAATTTCATTATGAAAAGAAAAAGTTAGTAAGTTGATAATACTGATTCACCCCCCTTCTCAATATTATTCCCAACAATATACTTACTTCACAATCCACTTCCCACTCCATTTCATTCTCCACTGCGCACTCTGCTCCACCAAATGCGGATTCTTTGCCAAAATCTAGGCCAAGTTGGGTTGTGCCCAACAACTAGTTTATAACCTCCTACTTGGATCAATCTAGTTTTATCTTATGACTGCCATCGTTTCTTTAGTATTTCGCATCGTGATCTTCCCCCATCAGGGTAAGGTAGTCACCATTGACTAATTTGACTTTTGTAAGCCTAATCATTGATTTCACAATAGTCGGTCAGTCCCCTTTATGGAAGATTCTACCACCCTCATTGAAAGAATTGGACCATGGATGTTCAAAGACTCCTCATTGATGGGCACACTTCCCGTTACTCCATCATACCCAGGTCCATCTACTTCCAAAATTAACATGATCTCATTTGTCACGTGTGAATCCCTTGGCTCTTGTAATCCTTGGGAAGTGCCTATGAAAGGTGAATCTCATGGGGGCATAATGCCAACTTTTGTGGAAGTACTCACCTCTTTAATAGTCCCACCACCACTTGATGACATTGGTCAAAAACTCCATCATAATATGGAATATTATCAAGATCCTTTACCCACATACACTTTCACATGATTCCATTGATATTGAGTTGCCTTCAAATAAGGCCATCTTGGAGGACATGAATTCACAAGCTAATATAAGGGAGATTATGCATCACGATGCTTCTACTCTCCTGCATATGGAATGGATGGATATTGACACTCAAAATCTTGCATCAATCCAGGGGGAATTTCATAAGTCATCTAATGGAGTACCACCCTTGGATTGATTCAAGTCAAGGATTTCTAGCATTGATCTTGCCACCGAACTATCCACTCTAACATCCCCCATCAACAAATGTCTCATATCATTTTCCTCTCTTGATCATTAATATCAAGGATTTATCTTAGCTAATGAGACAATTCACCCTTTATTTCCTTAATACATCCCTAATAATGTTATTGTTTCAGGCCCCCCTTGGAATCATCAACCTTCAGGAATGTGGAAATTCAACTCGATGTTGCAGGGCCCTATCATGGTGTGCCATATGTTGCTGAAAATTGCACATGAGTTTGAACCTTGGAATCCTTGGCCTATACCCATTAGTGGGAACTAAATTTCATAACCTATCAAATTGTGTCATGATTTGTACATATGTAAGAAAAAAAAGGAGAAAAAAAATCTCATGTTTTCACTTTTGTTATGGGGTATATCACTGAAACTGGCATACATGACTAGGATCCACCACTTTTTTCCTTTCATTATTGGCCACTTTTGTCATTGTTTCACTTTCCTTAGGGCCCACTCCACCAAGTTGCGACATTAAACACTTATTTTTGTGATTCATAACTTGTATGGTAGAGCCTACCTTCCACGGAACCCTAGAATAACACTTTATTTCCATATTGGTGTCCATGTTGCAATCATTTGTAGGTTATATGATCCTCTTTAATACCCACCATGAATTTGAATTTGAGCATCATGTCCCTCTTTCTCTCATATTTCTAGTTATCACCCTATGGGTGGTCCCCACACTTTTTTATCATGTTGCTTTATGGTCACCTATGCTCATGGTCCTCAATATCTTGCTCGATGTTGTCATATCAATGCTTACCTTCATTTTACTCACTAGAATCACGGCCATGCTTGACCTATTGGATTTTCATTAGCCTTTCCTCTATCTCGCAACCTTTCATCACCTTTCAGAGAGATCACTATGATGAGTGGATTTCCATTGCCATACACTTTTCCACCGCTTTCTAATTTACTTAAGTTAGTTCCATTAGCCACCCTTGAAATGATATTCTTAAAATTATCCCACTCATCTCATTGGAATGAGCTTCCTTTTGGCCTTCTTTTCATGCTCATTAAAAAATGAAAATCCCAAGCTCCTTTTGTTTGGAATTATGATACATATGTTGTACTTGATGGCAGCCCACTCATCTCAGATGATAAATTATAGTGCAGCAAAGTTATTTTCTAGTTCACGGACTTTCACGCAGACAAAAGTTCACGCACTTTCATGCAGAAAGAGTTCCTTTCATGAAGATAAAAGTTCACGCACTTCATGCAGAGAAAAGTTCCTTTCATGCTGAGAAAAGTTCACGCACTTTCATGCAGAGAAAAGTTCCTTTCACGCAAAGAGAAGTTCACGCACTTTCATGCAGAGAAAAGTTCCTTCCATGAAGAGAAAAGTTCACGCACTTTCATGCAGAGAAAAGCGCATGTACATGGGAAATATTATGGTTGGTTCATGGCATTAGTTTGACAGTTTTTGATCCCATGGTTTTGGTCCGTGGTATTGCATCCAAAAGTGTTGATCCCAGGTATAGAGTCCATGGTGTTGAATTGTCATGGTTTTTGGTCCGTGGTATTGTGAAAGGCCTAAGGCTATAAAAGAGGAAGGAGATCATTTGGCAAGGCATCTTCTGAATTATTGAATATCTGATGAAGTGCTAGATCTGGAATATTGTGATTGGGTTATGGTGCAGATCTAGATCTGAATGAAGAAGGAACCTGAGTGCAAGGAGAAGGATAAGATGTATTGATAGGTCAAAATCTTAAGGCTGGAATAGTGGTATCTCTATATGATTTTGATCTGTGATATGTGGCACACAATTTGATAATCTGGGTTAACTAATATATGAATGTTTGAAAGAATGAATTTATAGATCTATATGCAAGTTTTTTGAATAGTGAAGTAGCGTACAACTCTTGATTTATGTTCTAGCTGCTTCTGTTTATTGCTACAGTGTTCTGGGTTCAGAAGTGGGGTGTGATTACTGTTATTATGATCTGAGTACAGTCGTCAGAGAAGTGTTTATTTTGATTTAGTTTTGATTGGTGAAAAGGTGATTGGTTGATGCAGAAATTCTTGATGTTTGATTGATGTTATTTGTGGATCCAGTCTGAAAATTTATGAAACGTGGTCCCTGGCAGGAATAGAAGGTTGTAGTCTTCTGTAGGTAGTAGCCCACGTACTAGCATCTCAACTAGTACAAGAACTAAAGGGGTTATAGCTCCCTTCCAGGAGAAGCTGGAAAACGAGAGAGGGTTGTAGCTCTCTGCAGGTAGTAGCCTGCGTACTGCTAAAGGACTGCACCAGTATAGAATCATTGTAAAAATAAGTTTCTAATTGAAAAGATAGAGACATATTGCAGCAAGTGGTTTTCACCCACATTGGGTTTCCACCTTATATCTTTTGTTCTTGTGTGTGATTGTCTTCTTCTCTATTTTTCTGTTCCTGGTTACTATTTATATGATCCTGATGCACAGATTAATGTTCAACATCTGTAGAATATTTTAAATTATAATTCTGTATGGTATACACAGGTTTCCTTATCTGTAGTTGCATATATACGTGGTTTTCTCTAACTAAAGTAGTGTATATGTTTTGGGTTTGAAAAAGAAAATAATTGACCAGATAATACTGATTCAACCCCCCTCTCAATATTATTTCCAACACTTTTGCTATATTTTTATTCTCGTTAAATCTATACAAAATTGTTGACTCCATTTTGGTCCTCTTTTCATGACACGTTAAACTCACAAAACCTCAAGCTTCTTTTTCTACCATCTATTCATGCTTGTAAAACTTATATGAAAATTCCATGTTCTTTTCATATTTTCCTACTTGATACTTAAATCGAAAGTTGGCAAGCACTCTCTTTTCCATTATCAAGCTTGCAAAATTGTGAGAAGGACACGACTGTACTTTTATTTCTTTCTCAGCCTCAGTATAAAACTTACAAAAAGAATTTATTGATCTTACTTTTCTTCCCTTTTTATCATGTTGAATTAAAACTATAGAAGGAGCTAACACATAACAAAAACAAGGGGGGGGAGGGGAGGGGGGGGGAGGGGGGGGGGGGGGTGGGGGTGGGGGGGGGGGGTGTGGGGGTGTGGGGGTTGTGTGGAGATCCTTTTTCACTTACACATCTCTATATTGGAAGTTGTATGTTTCCCTTAGACATGGCATTTGTTCAAGTCATACTCTTATAGTTGGTTTTTTTTTAACTTTTGAACCACACCTTCAACTTGATTTGAGTCACTCCGTTATTGGGTCAACATCTCACCTAATTGGTTACCCTTCCATTTTATGGAATTTAATGATGCCTCTTGTGTCATCAATGTATCTATTGGTGTTCTTCATTCTATGATGCTAAGTTCAATATTATGTCATGTCGTTATATGTTCAAGGAATGTCTCAGTCAAGAGTCATCCATCTGCACATATCATCATGCCTTTCGTGTCATTCATCCCTATGTCAGTTGTCCATTAGTTCTTCATTTTATTTCATCATAAACTTGATCTTGGAGACAATTTCATATCGATGATGGGGGATACATTAACGCCCTCCTTTAGTGGATCTCCTCCCATCGACATCAACACCTTATCCGAGATGTAGACCTAGAAACACTAGTACTTTGGAGCTTTTGGTCATCAGTGGCAGTTTTCCTTGTAGTTTATGTTGGGTCTTCATCATTAACCCATGTTGATTGATTCTGTGGAGTGCTCAACTTCATCTCATTCATTCACACTTTGTAGATTGTGCTAGGTACCTTGGGAACCATTTTTTTATTGGTGGTTTATCTTGCATTTGTTAACATGATACCTCGATTCCTTGTAATCATATGGTCTCCCTACATGCTCGACATCAACTCATTAATTTGTGTGTAGTAGAGTCGTACGATCAAGATGTGTCAAATACCTTGGGGTATCGATGCCACTTCAATCATGATCATTTCCTCTCCTAAGTTGTGATTATAGAATATATTGTGTACTTTGAGGACCATCATTTGTGGCACTCACATCAGTGTGCAGTAATACTGATAACTATTGTGCCAGAAATCTACATTGTATCATGACTAGTCCTTGATTAAATCAATCCACAATATGTTGTATGGGAATCTATGGTATATTCTCTCAATACCGAGTATGGGTATGCCTACCTCAACGATGTACTTCTTCATGTATCTGACTATACTTTTGAGCCTCTGCATTTCTATTTCCTATGCTCTCTCTCTTCCTTACTCACTCATTTACTTATTATAATGTATTTCAAGCATCAGATTCTCTTCTGAGCTCATACATTAGGGGGAATTTTTTATAGCTAAAAATTCACCCCTATAGTCTAAGAGAAAAAGAAAAACCCTTTCCAACTGAAAGGGTCATTTTTTTATTAGTGGAACAACCAAAAAAACAGATTTTGAGGGTTTAATGCTCTTATCCAATTATGGGCCTGAATCATAAGGCCTATCAATGCCCTTTTATATTATTAAGGCTGAAACATAAAGGTTAGGAGATAGATCAAAGGAAGAGGCTATGATGACTCATCAATACTCTAGTTTAGCATTGATGATATAGTAATAAAATACTTTCTCGACATTTGTCTTCCATGTATTCTCATGTTTTATATGGTTTATCTATTGTGTATGTGCTGACATTGTTTTTGTAGGAGAATAGCGATTAGGTGTCATGATTGTTTGCAGGTCATATGAAAGATTCAAGAGCAAATATCTTGAGGAGATATTCCCCAAGCTAGCTTCAACAATAGAGATTGGATTCTTGTGATAAGAGGTAACTTCTTCACTTTCTCCTTATGACTTTAAATGCATGGGATTTCTTTTTAGTTTAGCATCACTTCTCTATACAAACACAATAGCTGGGTAGGCCTTGGGAAAATCCTATTAAGTCTAAAGTAACTTGTTAATACAAGAGGAATTTTCACTTAAACATTACGAAGGGAGAACTACCTCATTTGGATGATCACCCATTGTAGAGACTTCTCTTCACTTACCTTATATCTATTTTCTCTTGTTAAATATGGATGTATAAGTAGAGTGACCTCTTAAGGAGGACTTATTAATGTGAATTGTGCTCTTTTGTTGGCTTAGGGGGTCCTGACCCAGGTTCAGAGTTAGTTGTGCCAAACAAATCCCTACACTATTGGCCCTTTCGGCATCAATCTGTGGTGCGCAGACTCAAGTCTCAACTGAAGCAGTATGGGGGGATGCTGGAACCATGTTTCTACACCCAGAGATCAGTGTGATGTCCTTCTGCAACCTAGATCTGCCTTCATGCAGATCTCTAAGCCCTTATGGATTATTGTTATAACTTCCTTTAATCAGCCCCTAGACCTCCACGAAGGTCTATGATTGGATTTTGTGGACCCTGAATAGGAAAATTATCTACTTACGTGCACCATAGATTCTCCTTAGATTAGTATTTACTTAAATCTACCTAAGTGTTCAATAATTTTAACAGGAAGAGTTATGATTGTATAATTGAGGCTTTTTTGATCCATCATAGTTATAAGAAGAATTTCGGCGTAAATCACATAGAGAAAGACCTTTGCCAACGCGTTTCGAACCAACTAGTGTGGTTCATCGTCAGGGCAAGTTGAAAAGACAAATCTAGTCTAGCGCGTTAAATAGCTCGAGCAGAGATTCCAAAATCTAAAATTGAATAACATCTAATTTTGACCCAAGGACCCTGATAAATTATTATTATTCTCAACGTTATTAATATTCCTAATATTTACTATTTTATTTGCTGAAATAAGTAAAACTAGGTAAAAAATCAAACAAACTAATAGTTTATTTACTAAAATTAATAATATATCATAATCTTTCTCCTTAATATTTAGTATTATATTTATGGAATTAGGATGAATAAGGTAAATAAATACCCTATTTGCCTCAAGTAGTATATACTACTTGATACTAACTTACATATTATTATTATTATTAGTAATACATAGTGGTTATTTATTATTTATTTTATCACTATATATTAGTGTTGATATATTATATATTATACATTACTATATATTAATATTTTAACTCTTTTCCCCGTTTATTTTGACTATTTTTATTAACATTTCTTCATTAGAATATAGTTATATATATTTGTATATATATTAATTAAATAGTGTAATAAACTAATTTTTAACTAACTTCAGGCAAATAGGGTATTTATTTACCTTATTCATCCTAATTCCATAAATATAATACTAAATATTAAGGAGAAAGATTATGATATATTATTAATTTTAATAAATAAACTATTAGTTTGTTTTATTTTTTACCTAGTTTTACTTATTTCAACAAATAAAATAGTAAATATTAGGAATATTAATAACGTTGAGAATAATAATAATTTATCAGGGTCCTTGGGTCAAAATTAGACGTTATTTGATTTTAGCTGTTGGAATCTGTGCTCAAGCTATTTAACGCGCTAGACTAGATCTGTCTCTTCAGCTTGTCCTGACGATGAACCACATTAGTTGGTTCGAAACCCGTCGGCAAAGGTCTTTCTCTATGTGATTTACGCTGAAATTCTTCTTATAACTAAGATTTATGATCTTCGCATAATCACTCAACATTAATTGTGTTCAAATAATAATACAGATCAAGTAAAGTCATGTATCAAAGAATCATTATTTCATAAATACATCATTCATCCCAACATATATCGCAATCATACATAACAAAAATAAAGAGATAAAACTCAGGAATTTCCATAAAAATCTTCTTTATTGATCTTCAGTATAAGCTTACAGAATCAATACTCCCCTATGCACTCAGCTGTAGGGGTCCATGCACTCAACTGCAGACAGTACTCTAGGTCTCTGCACACTCATGTGCAGAGCCTTTTCCCTTCTAAGACTACTTATCTGCGTTAGACTCCTTCCCTTGTACCCATAGACTTCTTTCTACTTTTTTCTTAAACTCTCTAAGACACACTTATTTATACAATCCCATGGTCCACAGACCATGGTAGATCTCAAAAGCCAACTCCACTTTACATAAAGGAGGATAAAAACCCTTTTTGACTCTTAACTAGCTCCGCGACCACAATTTGCAAAAACTTTTCATCTTTTCACATCAAAACTTTGGCTTTTGCCCCAAAACCTAGTCTTTTGCCCCAAAACTGACCCTAGGGAACCCCATTCCAACAGGCCCCCAACACAAAGGACATGACTCGCCCTCGAGTCACTTAACTGACACAGTGATCTTGCTATGAAGATCCCCTAGCTCAACCTGTACAACCGCTACTTCAGCACGCTCTATGTGGGTTCCTGCTTGACTTGCTCCACCAGTTGTTCTATGGCTAGAAAAAGATCCTAGTACTCACAGAGTAAGTCAGCAACTTTATCCACTATGGCATCATCCCAATAATCTCTAATCTTCGTGAATTTAGGCTCTGCTTTAGTACCAATGTTTACTTGCCTAGTCTTCAGCAGCGCAGTGATATTTAGGTTCTCTATCTGTAGACCTCCAACCTCGTGGTGGCCTTCCGCTTCTGGGATATTGATATTCCTTAGATCCTCATCCTACACTTTAGTAGTCATATTATAGCATTCTAGTGCATGGCGCAGTTGGGTGCTCCAATTTGGTCGAACTAATTCCAAATTATCCAGTGGAATTCGGAAGATTGCTGCCTTAACCTCCTACAATGCTTCATCAATGCTTTCAATCCCGTCTTCAAAGCTAAAGGTCATCAAGAATCCTTCTCTTAAGATGTCCCACTCCATGGTGTTATGGCAAAGCTCCATTTCCAAATACCAATTCATAGGGATTATATACAGAGTGTGACAGAATAAATGCACCCATTCTGGTTGCGGCTTCATTCCATACACCTTAGTCCTTTTGGCCAAATGATCACACAGATCATTCCTCCCATCATACTTCTCAGTTAACCGTACTTTAGGATGACCAAATCGCATCCTCATCATCCTCCTGTAATCGCGCCACTCATCAAAGTTGTCTTTGTGCGTACCCCACCACCATGCAGGGGTAGTGTGTAGTACCAAATCCAATGCCTAAAAGCAGTGATCCTCTAAAACTTATCTTTCAAAAGCATCCAAAAATTTATCTACATTAGTTAAACCATAGTAGCAAGGTAAATTTATTATGTTTGATGATACACAATGCAACGATTTGGTCATCATGTTGCAAAACATTGTGGATATTTCATGCAACCTATTTTTCCAATGTTCCAACTCTTCTTCTGAATCCAAGGTACAAGATCTTTCATTGTCCCATGAAATCCATCCATCAGCCATTGGATTGACCCAATCTTGGTCTCACGTAGTAATTTTATAGATCTAATCCAAATCATCATTTCTTTCTTCATAGTCACGAACCGGTTCAGTATAGCGTGGTCCTTCTTCAGGGTCAAATGGTACTACAACACGAAGTGATTTTCTATCAAACAACATTGTACGCTTCTTCAAGTTGATTACCCCATTCATTTCAATAACCCATTATATTCCAAGGAATGCAGGGTATGGATTGTTGTCATCAATGATTTCTATCAATTCAAAATCAGCCAGTGTGCACACACCTTCTATATCTACGGTAACTCCCTGCAATTGTCCCATGGGGATACTATTCTGTTGCTTTGCCATCCTTAGTTGAATCGGAGACCACTGCATTGCAGGTCTCCCCATTCTTTCCCAGGTCTGTTTAAGAAATACATTCGCATCAGACCCCAAATCCAAAATAACTTGTTCCATCTCATAGTATCTTATTTGTGGGGTAAGCCTCATCTCGCGCCCTGTTATTGCCTTATTCTTACCAATATTTCTGACTACATGGGGTCCATGAGGAGCATTATGCTTATCGACACAATTTTTTATTAGCTCCTGTAGTCCTTTCACAAACTTGCTATCGCACAGTAGTTTCATACAATTCTCCAAGAAGGTGGTAAGCACAAAGGGGTGAACCTCTATAGGCACGCTGGTGCCTGGAATTTTGTTATGACTCCCTGAGGTAGAGGCTTCAATGAAGCTTTTCTTCGCTTTCATGAATGTTTCCTTCACGCATTCCAAATCGAAACCAATCTCCTTTCTAGGACCTTGCGGACCCATCCACCTTCTTCAGGCTATTTTCCCTTATCGTCACTAGTCATGGTCCCACTTCACAGCACGATATTCACATTTGAGTCCTCCTCGTGGGGCTCGACCCTCATCATCTATAAGTTCTAGGTAGGATGTTGAGGTTGTGCCTTCTTCTCCTGCATCTTGGCCATTAGCACGGGACATTCTTCGATTTTTTTGTCAAACTGAGTGCATTATTTACATGACGGGATTGTCTTATTCATAACTCTTGCGCATAGTGTCTTGGCATTCCATAATTGTAGAAAATGACCTGCCCACGACCCCTACTAGGTCCTCCTCCTCCTCAACCTCATCAGTGTCCCTAATATCCTCCACGTGCTCCCCCAGCACCCTGATCTGGAGGCTAAGTTTCTACTTACATTCAATACATAGGCATCTTCTCCATCATTAATTCATAGTTTTGACAGTGGCACTCATTGTGGCCCACCGATTTGTAGAAATCATAAAACAATTATTGTGGTGTCAGAACAAACTTTTGCAGTAAGTGGTAATTATCTGTTACATGTTTTCTTGCCACTCGGTAGATAACACACCATAGCGCAGGCCTTGTACTTGTTCTTGTTGGAGCTTCCTGCCTTAGTGGTATTGGCCCCCCTCCTATGATGTAATTCGCGAAGACAAGGCAGTAATCTTTATCATGCCCCTAGTTTTACACTTGAGACACCAAACTTCTTTGTGCACCTTCATTCGCGCCGTTTTTTCTTTTTTCAAGCTCTGCAACTCCAAGCAAAGGTTCTAAAGTTCTGTGTGTATCTATTGAACCCCCAACGAAGCATCCTGAATAGGACCTTCATGCAATCTCATTGCAATTTCTAGGGCTTCTGCTTGAGTTCCTATCTTTTGTTGTGATAAAGCAATCCTTAAGTGGGGCAGGAGTGCGGCTATAAACCAATCATGGTGCTGACTATCTGTGAGATTCATATTAGCTTCATGGATCTCGAACATCAGTCTTTGATCTAGCTCCCATGGCATTTCACCAGGCCTCATCATGATTTCCTTAAATCCAATTATGGATTGCGAGGTAGACTTAGGCTTACTGAATTCTTTGTTTAAATCCATCTAAGTATCTGCTAATGATACCAATGGATTATTGGTGCAGTACTTAATGTACCATGTCAGTGCGTGATCCTGCAGAGCGGTAAACAACTGCGCCCTTTTTATATTATCATCCATAGTTTGTTGTGTTGTCCACACAGCCTTTGTAACAAACCAAAATTGATCTGGATCCTCACTTCCTAAGCCCTTGAAAACTGGCAACTTCATTGTATTCAACATGTTGACCAGTGGTGGTGGTGGTGGAAGTGTGGGCGAAGGTGTAGGTTTTGGAGGTGAAGATGGAGGTGGTGTGGACAGATGAGGTATCTGCGGAAATCCCTACTTTATCAACTTGACATCGCTTTGTAGTGAAGCCTGTGTTGCTCCCTCATCATCACTCACAGGAGGTTCAATCAATGAGCTATACTCAACATCTCTTCTTCCCCTATCCCTGAAGAGCTTCCCACTTCACGTAGCTCCAAACATCAAGTCAGTGGCATAACCTATTTTTCACACAAAAACATCTTAATCCAAGTGTTCAAAGATCTTAGATACTTACCTCATGGTGTTTTGAAGAAATATCACTCTGCTTCATTGTAACTGACTAAGGTGTCAACTGCGAACTCTGTAAAAAATCATCCTATTACCCAATCAAGCCAATGGTCAATAGCGCACATGATCTTACCCTCAGAGGCTTCCAGCCTTTGTACTAATTCTGGATTCCACACTATTGGGCCATCAAGCTTCCACCTCCCTTGGCCATCTGCCAATTTAGCTATCCACTCATATAGTTCAATCAAGAAGGTGCAAAAGAAAATTTCATGTCTTTTGGTGTACAAATATTAGTCAAACCACTATTCTTTTTTCAGGTGCGGATTTCTATTTTCCTATGCTATGAATTCGTGGATCTTCCTATCCAACCACTTCTAAATTTCCTTCTTGGTCAGATTCCAGTGATGCGACATCACACATATCTTTATGTAGATCGTGGTCCCGACAACGAAACCATTTGTTGGCTCAGGGGGTCCTGACCCAGGTTTAGAGTTAGTTGTGTCAAACAAATCCCTACATTATTGGCCCATTTAGCATCAATTCGTGGTGCATAGACTGAAGTCTCACTTGAAATAGTATGGGGGGATGCTGGAACCAATTTTTCGCACCCAGAGATAAGTGTGATGTCCTTTTGCGACCTATATATGCCTTCGTGTAGATCTCTAAGACCTTATGGCTTATTGTTATAACTTCCTTTAAGCGGCCCCTGGACCTTCGTGAAGGTCTATGACTGGATTTTGCGGACCCTGAATAGGCAAATTATCTACTTACATGCACCATAGATTCTCCTTAGATCATTATTTACTCAGATCTAGCTAAGTGTTCAATAACTTTAATAGGAAGAGTTATGATCTTCATGTAATTAGTCAACATTAATTGCATTCAAATAATAATACAGATCAAGTAAATTCATGCATCAATGCATCATTATTTAATAAATACATCATTCATCCCAGCATATGTCACAATCATACATAACATAAATAAATAGATAAAATACAGGGATTTTTGTAACAATCTTGTTTAGTGATATTCAGTATAAGTTTACAAACTGAATACTTCCTTGTGCACTCAACTGCAGGGGTCCGCACACTTAGCTGCGGACACTACTCTAGGCCTTTGCGCACTCAGTTGCTGAGCCTTTTCCCTTCTAAGATTACTTCTTTGCACTAGACTCCTTTGCTCGTACCCATATACTTCTTTCTACTTTTTTCTTAAACTCTCTAAGACACACTTATTTATACAATCCCATGGCCTATGGACCATGGGTAGATCTCAAAATCCGACTCAACTTTACATAAAGGAGGGTAAAAACCCTTTTTGACTCTTAACTAGCTACGCACTCTGCGACCACAATTTGCAAAGACTTTTCATCTTTTTCATCAAAACTTGGGCTTTTTCCCCAAAACTAACCCCAGCGGACCCCATCCCAACATCTTTGCTTGAATAGATATTGGTAAAGCTTTCCTAAATACATGATAATATAAATGGAATTTTTTTTCTTGGTTATGTTTATGTATGATGGTAATTAAGCATTTAGCAAGTGGTCATGGTATTTTATTTTCATTATCCCTCTTAAACAAACTTTTCATTAAAGTATTTGATGAATGAGAAAGTGGGCTCCTAACCTTATCTCATCCTTGAAGATTGAGAATATTTCGGTCAAATTTCTTTGGATAGTGATTTTACTTAGCCTAATCATTTGAACCTAGATCTACTCCAATCCTATAACACCCTCCTCCCATGTTTACCGAAGCTAACTGATCCACTAGGGTAAACATGTGGTGAAGAGTTACTATCATGTGATTCAAATCCCCATGTATAGTTAAGGAATTGGAACCAACAAAACAAACCCAATCTGACCTTTCTTAGGAGCTAGATAACCTTTAGGAGACAACCAACCCTTCCAAGTGACCAACCCCTGGGACAACTTGTCCATTCATTGAGCTAGACCCCCATTGACTCCCACAATAAGACATGCATGCAAATGAGACCCTCCAATTTCTCCCATGACAAGGTGTTAACACTCAGGTTGTCCCTACGCTCCTGAAGGGATACGGACGAGGTAACCACAAACCAATCTTTAGATTGCAGGTTCTAGCCCACCTGCAATCAGAGAGGGCTCTCTCTTGATGATTTAGCTTTGTTGATGATGATTTTAGGCTAGTTATTGGGTTCAATGGGTTTTTCTTATGTTTGGATGGTGTTTGGATGGAAGGAGGGTGCTTTCAAGCAGAGAGGCATGCATAGAGTGATAAGTTTCCAACCATTGGGCATGGAGTCAAGGAGTAGGACTGCAGGTGTGCTTTCTTGATCACAAGAGGAACATGGAGTGAGGTAGCTGCACATGAAACAACCTTCAAAGCTAAAGAGATGGAGTGAAATGTAAGGAATGAGAGGCAATTAAGAATCTCTCAATCAGCTTAACGGAGGGAAGGAACATGAGCTCTATCTAGGGGCAGTTAATAATCCCTAGATAACTATCATACATGGTGAATTAGGGAAAATATGAGCCATGTGGAATCCATATTTATGCCTAAAACAGATGAAAAACATAAAGAAACAACAGAAATTGAGCATAGAGTGCAATTAAACAAGTTATAAGCTAATCTTTGTTTTTGTTGTTTAGATAATGATTTATGAATGGAAAACAGAGGTAAGAAGCACTTATTGGGTCATGTACTAGCACAAGAATTCCACAGTCACTCTTCAACCATTAAACACAGTAAACAATTCATTCTCCAAGCTCGTAAGCAGTCTTTGATTATAGAAATTCTTAGATATACAGTGCGAGTCTCTGCTTAAGAAAAATATCCAACCAAGAAAAACCAACCCTCATTACATTGTTCAGGGCTGTATATATAGGGTAAATATCCAAAATATTTATTATAGCCAACCTAAACAGGTCTGCAGAAAAAAAAAAAAAAAAAAAAAATTTTAAACCTAAACTTGTGCTGAAATTAAATGCAAGTAAATATCTCTTAAGTTGCGTCAGAGGCAATTGGATCAAAATGAGTTAATATGGTGTCCTTGGTGACCTGGTGCAGTGCTTCTGCAATAACTATGCTTTGAGCTTTGGTCCATTGATCTTATGTGAGTTTGATGCGTAGTAAGTGTGATTTGAGAGCTCTTTAATGTCATCTATTGTTTTGTTGACTTTGCTGGAGGGTTCTTTAATGCTTTATCTGCTTCGGGCCGCTGAAAAAATCTCCACTGATACACTTTGCCACATCCTGATACTCTTTGACATTAATTTTGGCTTCACTCTTGCTTTGATACACTTTGATACCTGAATTGGGACTCTCTCTTTCTGCTGATATGCTTAAAACTGTTAAATCGGGCCTTTTCTGCCCTTTTCGGTGCAAAAATGGCTGAGGAATCAAAAGATTCCCCAAAGATTCCCTAATTTGGCCCATTTCCTATAGCAATGCGTGATTAGCACTAAGCACTAATCGCGCATCGAAAACTGCCTCAGAATTTCATTCTGGGCTTCTGAAGCTTCAATTTTACACTTGCGCGGTTTTTCTGGCGAGTGACGTCAGCAGTGGGACCCCCTTGTATGGTGATGACATCAGCAGGGTGATGTGGCAGTACGGTAGGGTGATGATGTGGCAGTATGGTGGCAGGAGGCCAACGCAGGTAGGAAGGGGTGAGGTGGCGCTGATGTGGCAGGTGACGTGGTGCTTACGTCACGCAAGGGGAGGGCAGTTTCTGGTTTGTGGCGCACCGCTTTTGCGCCTGGGCAATATTGGGAGGGGGGGTTCCGCCACAGCTGGGAGGGCGACGCGTGGCGGGAGTATGACGGCAAAACCACCGATCTCTGGGGCGCTAACCCTCCGCAGCGAGGGGCATGAAAAGACCCGCCCACCGTAGATCGCGGGCGCTGCAGATCTGACGGATGGTGGATAAGGTAAATCGGTGGAAGGATAAGGACAGGGCCCCGCGCACCAATTATTTTAATTTTTAATTCGGCGGGGAGGGGGGGGGGAACCATTAGGAAAGTAGGTTTTTTAGGGTTAAATTTGTGCGGGGTTAGATATTTGAATGTGGGGTTTTTAGGAGAAAGGGTGGAGCATGGGTTTTATGCATAGGAGTGAGTCCCAATGCATTTAGAAGGGGTTTTTGTAAACAACATGAGGGTTCTTACTAAGTTTTAGGCAAACTTAGTAATTCCCAAGGGATACTTATGGTTATTTTTCAACCAGGGGGAAGGGATAAGTATATAGGGGAGTTATTAACATAGTTTTAGTAGGGGATGGGGAGATAGATAGGGAGCTATATAGTAAAGTTAGTAGTTAATATGACCATGATGAGAAAACACTAAGTATGTGAATCTTAGGCTATTAAGGGGAAAAATGATTCATAAAGGGAGTATGAATATTCCTTGAGAAAAGCAGGTCTTTACTAAGGCAATTGATATGAAAATGATGAAACTGAGAGATATCAAGCAGATCTTGACCTCTTTGAGGAAGTTAGTGAGTGATTGAGGAAAGAAGAAGGAGGGGGAGTTAGAAATGCCTCGCTTGAGTCTTTCAAATGGAAACTGCCTGATAATTGTGACTTGAACAGATATGACACTTGAAAACATGAAATTGATCACAAATCAACATTCTGCAACCTCAAAACTACCTACCCAGCCTACTTACCTAGCATTTTTTCTTCTTTTTGGTTTGGGTGCACTTAGACTTGCAGACCCAGCTTTTCAATTTTTCTTTTACTGCCTTCTTATCTATATCTACACTTATTTCATCCAGGGCTCAGATTACGCTGTTGAGCACCCTTGCTTCTCTACCTATCTAGGAATCTGCCAAGATTAAGCTGTTTGGACAGATGGTGATTCTCTATATTCTAAAATAGGAAATTGAAACCTAGGGAGACCAAGATTAAACTGTTTGGACCTCCCTTTAACTGAAAATTCTTCAAAAATGGGATAATACATCAAAATTGGAACACAGCAATGGCACTTGAACTGGCACATTCTCATGGCATCCTTCTTTGGCTTCTGTAGAAAATATGGAACATTGTAGCATGCAAATAATGACATATTTGGCATGTAAAAATGTCAATCATGAAAGATGAGTAACCTGCTGTAGCACGAGGCTAACAGTGGCTCCACTTGGGGATGGCTTTTCCTTGTGAAAAGTCAAGAACAGCAGGTTAGACTGCCTTGATCTTCTATTGTTGTTGTAGATTGAAATTTCGTAGTGCTGACTGTCCAATAATTGGAAGTTTGGAATGAGAATAGCACTTTCCCTCAACTGAATTGCTTGTGACCTATATAACACTGCCTGCTTTCTTCTGCATGCTCTATCATTCGGACTATTACACAAAATAAAATAAAATGTTGATATATACAAACTTTTTGTACAGAAATGATGATGCTGGGTTATCTTTAACGAAAGGGATCATGATAATGCTTTAACATTCGACCATTTACAGGGCCCTCTTCAACGGTGCTACCAACTTCAGATTTGAGGAAATATGTGTTGTTGCCTTGCACTACGCTGATAATGAATGTACCTTTCCAAAGAAAATCGAATTTTGCATGTTTGCCTTTGTCTTCTCTTCATGAATCCCACCTTAGAACTCTGCTGCCAACACAGAAATCCTTAGCCTTGGCCCCTTTATCAAACATCTTTTTGAGCTTCTCCTGCAAAATCTGAGCTCTGTCATGCACTTGCTCTCTGGTTTGCTGAAGGTGAATGGTCTGATTAATTCTTCTTTAAATGTCATTTGGTTCAGCCTGAATCTCCTGTAACAGCTTGATAGTAGGAATGCCCAAAGATGAAGGAAATCTGGCTTCCATGCCATATACTAGCTCATAAGGGCTCATCCCAATGGATTTCTTGGTTGAAAGTTTGTTTGCCCACAGGGCATTTGTGAGCTTCCTATGCCAATTCTTTTTGTTCTCTTCCAGCAATTTCTTTATGATGTTGATGAGGCTTTTGTTGGATGATTCGGACAGGCCATTACCTTGAGGATAATAAGTTGTAGAATGGCCCAAGGTAATGTGAAATTTATGGCAGAAGTTGATCATCTTTCTGGATTTGAAGGCAGCAACATTGTCAGTGATGATTTTCTCAGGGAAGCCAAATCTAGAAAGGATATTGTCCTCAAGGAATCGGATAATAGTGGAGTCATTGGCTTGCCTACATGGGATGGCCTCAACTCACTTGGTGAAATAGTCGGTGGCTGTTAAAATCCATTTGTGCTGGCCTGAAGAAGAGGGATCGATTTCATCTATGAAGTCAAGACCCCATTGTTGAAAAGGTTGTTCGGTTGAGATAGGCTTAAGGGGCAGAGGAAGCGGTTTTCTTTTTCCTTCAAAGATTTGGCATTTGTGACATGAGACAGCAAATTTTTTGACATCTACAAATAGAGAGGGCCAATAATAACCAGCCCTTAAAATCTTGTACGCAGTGGACTTCCAGTATAGATGCCCTCCATAGTCCCCTGCATGTAACTCTTTCATGATGCTGTTGGTTTCATTTATGGTTGAACAGTTTAGCAATATCCGTTCATGATTTTTCCAAAACAGGGCACCATCTAAGACACAAAATTTTGATGCTTTCATTTTCAAAAATATTTTCTTGGTTCTGGACAATCCTGTGGGAGCACACAGGTTTAACAATACATAGCAAATATCAGCATACCATGGGGATTGTAAAAAGGTTTCACTGATTTGTGGAGTTTCCAGCTCCTGTTCATTGTCCAACTGGTTGATGTCTAAGGCCTGAAAATTTATTTCGGACATTAGCTTGGCTAAACCTTGTCCCTTTATCAACTTTGTGGGTTTTATCTCGATGTCATATTCAAGGATACTAGCAATCTATTTGCCTCTTTTTCCTTCTAGTCCCTCTTGAGTTAATATGTCTTTTACAACAGAGTTTGGGATATAGGCAATCACATTTGAATACAAAATATAAAATCTGAAGTCTTTGATGGCTTTGACAAGGGCATAGGCCTGCTTTTCCATGATTTGGTACTTCAAGGGTGTATCTCTTAAGGCTCGACTAAAAAATGCAATTGGTTTTTCATTTCCTTGTTCATCTTTTTGCAAAAGGACAGCCGCTATAGTGTGCTTAGATGCAAAAGAAAAAATGATAAAATCCCTGTCAAATTGTGGACTTGTGAGTACAAGCGTTTGAGTCAAGGTAGCTTTGATACTCTCAAAAGCCTGCTTGGCTTCTAGAGACCATCTTACCTTAGCATCTTTCTTTAGCATGTTACTTAACAGTCTTATCAGTTCGGCTAAATTTGGGATAAATCTCCTTAGGAAATTGATCTTTCCAAGGAATGCTTGCAACTCTTTTATGTTTCTTGGGTATGGAATTTGGAGGATGGCTTGAATTCTTTCAGGATCAATCCTAATACCGTCTTTTGAGATGATGTGGCCTAGCAACTTACCTTCCTCAAGGCCAAACAAGGATTTCTTGGGATTCATGGAAATGTCATATTTCCCGCATGTTATGAAGATCTGCCTTAAATGTTTGAGGTGCTCTTGATCAGATTTGGAAAAAGGGGTTAAATCATCAAGATAGACAACAAGGAATTCATGGATTTCTTTGGCAAATGCAATATCCATTGCCCTTTGAAAGGTGGCACCAGCGTTCTTTAGCCTGAAAGGAATTTTAACATACTTAAATGTTCCCCAGGGTGTGGTAAAGGTTGTCTTGTCTTGGTCATCCGGGTGAACAAGTATTTGATTGAAACCTGAAAATCCATCTAGTAAAAGAAATTCTAGAGGAACCCACTACGCTTTGTAGGATGTGGTCCATTTTAGGCAAAGGGTAGTGGCCTTTTAAAGACACTTGGTTTAAGTTTCTTCGGTCCACACACAGTCTGATCTCACCTGATTTTTTTTTCTTGTGGGAACCAGATTGGATACCCATTCAGAAAATCTGACGGGTGCTATAATACCTACTTCAAACATTCTCTTCACTTCCTTCTCAATGATGGGAAGAAGCATAGGGTTTATTCTTCTAAGTTTCTGCTTGAATGGTTTTTGATTTGGTTTTAAGGGAATGGTATTTGTTGTAATCACTGAGGTGTCATAGGACTTCAAGTCCTCATAACTCCAAGCAAATACATCTTGGAACTCTTTGAACAAATCCACATACTTTGGCTTTTCATCAGGGGGCAGATTTTTGGACAATTTAATCATTTTGGGATTTTCTATTGTCCCTATGTTGTGTTCTTCTATAGCAGCATCTAAAGGCTCCATTGTTGGCTTTTTGGGCACATTATTGTCATCAAACATGTCTTCTAATGGAGTAAGGCCAGCAGGTAAAAATTTATTCTTTAGATCAATAAACTTAGCCTCTGCTTTGGCTGCTTACTCTAAATGCATTTGTTTCAGTTGTTCTATGTTTGCATTGTCAAAAACAGTTGGGTTCAGGATTTGTTTTGTTGTTGCAGCTGTTACAGCCTGCTGATTTTCATTTGTTTGTTGTTGGGAATCGTTCGTGGCCTCCATGTCAATGTTTAAATTTGAAAACTCGCCCTCAAGAGTGAGGAAATTGTTAATGTGGGCATCATTTTCAAATACTTGCCAATCTCTATATTGTAGGACAGTGGGCTATGTTTTATCTCAGCAGTTAAAATGGTGATTTGGCTCAAAGGGAAGCTTGCATGTACTAGCAAAAGTGGCTAGGCTATGTGCATGAATGTTATGGTTTCTAGAAATTTTGGCAAGCTCGGATTCAGTGAAGGTATTAAGTATTTCTGTTGCAGCAGTCCTATAGGCCCTCATTCTATTGTCATTAGTAACAAAGTTACCTTTCATTTGTTGTATGATTAGATTGGAGTCACCTAGAATGGACACTTTTCTAGCTCCTAGAACTTTGAGCAATTTTAGGCCTAAGAGGAGAGCTTCATACTCTACCATGTTGTTGGTACATCTGAAATTTAGTCTGTAGGCATGGCCTTCTGCATGATTGTCATGTGTATTGTGAATCCATACACCTGCCCCTGCTCCTAACTTGTTGACAGAACCATCAAAATCTAAATACCATGTAATTTCTTGTTTTTGGTTTGTATCAAGAGTTTAAGTCATTTTAGGATTGGGCAGATCTAAAATTTATATTTGAGGAGGTTCTTCTTGTTTACTAGCTGTCATGGTTGTTGTGACTATTTCATGGGCATGGGAAA
>APFE031149374.1:221920-244942 GCA_000404065.3 Pinus taeda
TAATTGTCTTGTTTGTCACTAGAAAGTCTTAGGCTTCTAGGGAGGTTGGTTTTGTCCGCAAGATTAACTCTTTCCGCATGACAGTGGGACCCCCTTGTACAGTGATGATGTCAGCATGATGACATCAGCAGGGTGATGTGGCAGTACAGTAGGGTGATGACGTGGCAGTATGGTGACAGGAGGCTGACGCAGGCAGGAAGGGGTGAGGTGGCGGTGATGTGGCAGGTGACATGGTGCTTACGTCACGAAAGGGGAGGGAGGTTTCTAGTTTGTGGCACACCGATTTTGTGCCTAGGTGGTATTGGCAGGGGGGGCTCTGCCACAGCTGGGAGGGCGACGTGTGGCGGGAGTACGATAGCAAACCGTTGATCTCCCAGGCGCTAACCCTCAGCAGCTCAGGGCATGAAAAGACCTGCCCACCGTAGATCGCGGGTGCTGCAGATCTGACGGCTGGCGGATAAAGTAAGTCAGTGGAAGGATAAGGACGGGGCCCCACGTGCCAATTATTTTAATTTTTAATTCGGTGGGGGGGGAAACATTAGGAAAGTGGGTTTTTTGGGGTTAAATTTGCACGGGGTTAGATATTTGAATGTGGGGTTTTTAGGAGAAAGGGTGGAGCATGGATTTTATGCATAGGAGCGAGTCCCAATGCATTTGGAAGGGGTTTTTGTAAACAACATGAGGGTTCTTACTAAGTTTCAAGCAAACTTAGTAATTACCAAGGGATACTTATGGTTATTTTTCAACCAGGGGGAAGGGATAAGTATATAGGGGAGTTATTAACATAGTTTTAGTAGGGGATGGGGAGATAGATAGGGAGCTATATAATAAATTTAGTAGTTAATATGACCATGATGAGAAAGCGCTAAGTATGTGAATCTTAGGCTATTAAGGGGAAAAATGATTCATAAAGGGAGTATGAATATTCCTTGAGAAAAGCAGATCTTTACCAAGGCAATTGATATGAAAATGATGAAACTGAGAGATATCAAGCAGATCTTGACCTCTTTGAGGAAATTAGTGAGTGATTGAGGAAAGAAGAAGGAGGGGGAGTTAGACATGCCTTGCTTGAGTCCTTCAAATGGCAACTGCCTGATAATTGTGATTTGAATAGATATGACACTTGAAAACATGAAATTGATCACAAATCAACATTCTACAACCTCAAAACTACCTACCCAGCTTACTTACCTAGCATTTTTTCTTCTTTTTGGTTTGGGTGCACTTAGACTTGCAAACCCAGCTTTTCAATTTTTCTTTTACTGCCTTCTTATCTATATCTACACTTATTTCATCCAGGGCTCATATTAGGCTGTTGAGCACCCTTGCTTCTCTACCTATCTAGGAATCTTCCAAGATTAAGCTGTTTGGACAAATGGTGATTCTCTATATTCTAAAACAGGAAATTGAAACCTAGGGAGACCAATATTAAACTATTTGGACCTCCCTTTAACTAAAAATTCTTCAAAAATGGGATAGTACATCAAAATTGGAACACGGCAGTGGCACTTGAACTGGCACATTCTCATGGCATCCTTCTTTGGCTTCTGTAGCAAATATGGAACATTGCAGCATGCAAAGAATGACATATTTGGCATGTAAAAATTTCAATCATGAAAGATGAGTAACCTGCTGCAGCAGGAGGCTAACACAAGGCATGCATGCAACTGTGGCCTTCTTCAGGCAATTCTGAGCCATTGACCCCAGATTCTGTGTCACTTTTTCAGGTCTAGGTCTCAGGCCTCTACCCAAAACTTCATGAAACTTCAAGAAATGATATATAACAATTAATTAAATCTATTAATGAAAACATTGGTACAAGGACTTGAACTGACCCCTACTAGCCATGACATGCATTCTGTAAAAAATATCACAAACATATAATCTACAGGTCATAACCACATATTTGAGCATAGAGGTCTCATACTTATTTGAGAGTTTTCAAGAAGAATTGATGCCTTATCACAATAATTTCATTATCATCTATTTGATCATATATTCATTCAAATTTCTTGTGCTAGTAAAATCATGATGAGATCCATAACCAAAGTCTATCATGAACCATGCTTATAACCAACATATAACCAACAAAACAATAAGTCTAATAGAATAACCATAAAAACCATATATTAACAAGTACATTTACACATGAAATACCAAAGGAAAAGGCGTTCTTATTAATGTATGCATAAGCCAACCAAGTTAGGGACTTCCACGAACCACCTGGCCATAAATTGGGATGCACAAAATATTTATTCTAGTCAATCATCCCCGTGCCATATTTCAATCATTAATGTGGGAATCACAACATAACCAATCAAGTTTTCCTTGAGATTTACCATTTATCCACCAAGGGATTCCTAGGCCCAAAACTGCCATCAATAAAACCAAGTTTTACTGCAATCCCAATGGATCATGAGGCCTTAAACAAGCATGGATGCCTTTGAATATCTCCACCTAAACCATGAGGAATTTTTTGATCTCCACCTCTCATATTTACCATGTATCTCACCATTACTAGTCAAGGGATTCCTAGGCCCAATCAAGGGTAATCACAACTAGGATTTACCGTATATCCCACCAAGGGATTCCTAGGCCTTGTGATTAATCCTAAGACTACCTCACTCAACTTTGAATCCATTCGGAAATCCAAATGAACCAAAACAAGAAATCCCCATCACACCATGGTTATCCGAAAATGGTAAGGCAGGGATGAAAACCACTATCATACCTAGCAAGCCCCATGCTAATGACATCAAGAGAACCAAAAACACATATACATGTACCATGCATGCCAAAAATAGTACGAACATCATACATGCAACTCAATACCTACAAGTAATTCCACTTTAGTTGCTTGATTCCCGCTCTTCCTTGTTTGATCCTAGCTTCCTCTTGCATTCTTTTGCTTCCTTTTACTTCTTTCTTCCAATGATAGAGTGCTCCAAGAATACTCTAAGTGTCCAAGAGTATGAGATACTAGAGAGAATAGAGAGAGCTCCAAAATTGAACTGACAAAATGTTGTGAATTGATCCTCATAAGCCTTTTTATTAATGAGGCCTCTATTTTCTTCATGTTAGCTTGATGGGCCTTGACCTAGGTTTAGTGTTAGTCAACCAAGCAAATCCCTACACTACTGGCCCTTTTGGCATCAGCCCATGGAGCGCGGACCGAAGTCTCACACGAAGCAATATGGGGGATGCATGAACCAAGTTTCTGCACCCTGAGATGGTTGTGATGTAGATCTTTACTTCCAGATCCTACCTTTGTGTAGATCGATAAGCTTTTAGGGCTTATCGATGTTCTTCCATCCTTCAGTACCTCTGCAAAGGTACCCAACTGATCTTCGCACAGGCCTAACCCGAGGTCCAGGCACTTACGCACCTCTGTGGCTACGTTACTGTATAAGTTCCCAAGTTATCTTAAGTGTTACCTAATCTACCATGCATTTATAGTTATCTTCGTGTAATCTTATATTCTTGCTCGTGTTCAATTAACATATATAATTGAATACATTTGTACATTAAATAAGCATTAATGTAATACCAGATCGTATCATAATATAATCAGACACATTAAACAAAGTCAAAATACACAGTGATTTGAAGAATACTTCTCTTTATTGATATCTCAAGTTCAATACAGACTCTACCCACCCTGCGCACACGGCTGCAGGGGTCCGTGCACTCAGTTGTATACTTCCACCCTAGGCCTCTGCACACTCAGCTGTAGAGCCTCTACCTACACTAAGACCAGAGAATACTTAGAACTTCTTACCCAAAACTCTTCTTACCACTACTCTTTCTTCTCTTAGACTCTTTTAAGACTCCCTTTTTATACAATCCCATGGTCTGTAGACTATGGGTAGATCTTTACAGCCGACATGAGAGTTTACAAAACAAGGGTAGACAACACTTTGACATATTCGCGCTCCGTGACCACAAAATGTAGATACTTTACATCTTTATTCCAAAATTTGGGCCTTCTGCCCCAAAACATGGGCTTTTAGCCCTAAAAATGCCTCTTGGGGGAACTCGTTCCCAACAGGCCCCCAACACAAACATGGTGACTCGCCCTTGAGACACTCTGCGGGTGTGGAGATCTTGGTGTGAAGACCCCCCATCTTGACCTAGGCAATGCACTGCGCGGCCACCTGCTTTATTTCCTCGACCAACTACTCAGTTGTCGGCCTAACACTATCAGCCTAAAGCTTCTGCTGAGTCTCCTACAAGCTAGCCAGCTTGCCTTCAATGGAGGTTGTGATCAAGTAGGCCTAGTCTAACCAACGCTTCAATCGTGCCTTCAGAATTGCCTCTTTGTGTTGAGCTGCATCTACCCGCTCCTTCAATGCCTTGGCTTCCTACAACTTCGCAAGTCTTTGTGTGAGGGAAACAGTATGCGTTGTCCCTTTTACTTCATCATAGTGTTTTTGTAGCTCTCACGCCTCTATTTCCAGCCTCTACATAGTAGGGTCTTCCTGTAGGCTGGTTAGTACTTCAAACAACTATTTGAAAAGCATTGTGCAGTTCACCACTACACTTTCTACTGCCGTTATTGACTTTATTATAGTAGTCGCGTGTTTATCCTTGACTTACGATGGAGTCAAAGGCTGGGGCCTCAACTGCAATTTTGCAATTTATAGGTTCAGCTCCAGTTGAACCTTTTCCAATTCTGTGCGGGCGTCGTGCACCACTGTAGCGAGTTTGTGAATGTGCACATCTATTGGCTTAGCCGCAGGGATGGCCAACTCTGAGACCATTCAGCATGCTCCCTCCATGACCTGGACTATGTGCTTTCTCTTATCGGTCATGTCATTTGTAGTGGTCTTGGAAGAATCTCATTGTATGACTATCTGAGCATTAGTAATGTTCTACTTGTTGATCACCTACAAAGCACATTGTTCGCGAGCCCTCAATTCCGCACAATTCCTTCATCACGCAGTTCCCTATCCCAAGCAGTGTAGTTTATGTCCCACACCTCCTTTCAGTTGCTTAGAGCACTAAGACTGTGCTACCTTCATATAGTCACCAAGACAGATCACCAGTGTATGGCTTCAGTTGGCTACAATTCACCTTTCTCGGGAAGGGTTCCCCATTTAACTTAACCATCTGAACTGCTCCATTGTTGATAATCTCTTTGACAACATAGGGCTCTAGCCAGTGTATCCTAAATTTCCCTGGAAATTTATCAAACTTTTTTTCACATAGCAAAACCAGGTCATTTACCTTGAAGGTGTCTAGTTTAATGTGCCAATCATGCCATGCCTTTTCACGCTCCTTTTGAACATGTTGATGAAATCCAACTAGGAATCGGTCCTCCTCAAGCTCTTCTATATGCATGAGCCTCTCTTCTAAGGCTTCGTGGTCTGCCATTCCTTTGATTTCCTCTATCCATAGACTCGGTACAATTTTTTCCATCGGCATCGCAGCTTCTACGCCATACAAAAGTCTAAAAGGCATTTGCCCAGTGAACTTCTTGCAAGTCGTTCTATAGGCCCATAGCACCGCTAGTACATGCACATCCTAGTCACTTCTTTGAGCATTACAAACCTTTGTTAGTGCATTCTCCAATATCTTATTGAATTCTTCCACCATCCCATTGGCCTGCGGGTGTTAAGGTGTGCTATTCTGATGATACACCTGAAATTCTTTTGTCAATACGTTGATTGTTTCATTAAGGAAGTGTGTACCATGATCGTTCATCAAGATATTTGGACAACCAAATCTCATCAATACGTATTCAAAAACAAACTTCGCTAATATCGCTTTGGTACAGTCCTCCACAGGCTGCGCCTCTGCCCACCTGATCAAGTACTATGTCACAGTGATGATGTACTGCGCACCTATTTTCTTTCCCGGAGGCTGAATTGGTCCCACAAATTCAATTGTCCATTTATCAAACAGTTGTAATGTCACCTGCAGTATCAATGGTAGTTCATCCCTCCGCGATGGCCTGCCAGTCCTTTGACATGCGTCATAGGCCCTACAATATGCTTTCGCATCCTTATGCAGAGTTGGCAACCACAATCCAGCATGCAAAACCTTTTGTGTTGTCACTTTTCCTACATAATGTCCTCCTGTAGCTCCTCCATGAGCCTCCATGAGGATGTTTCTTCACTCAGAGTCAAGTACATAGTGTCACAATATTTCGTCCGACCCCATTTTGTACAAATGTCCTGCAATGACAGAGAAGTTTGTTGTGTGCATTATTAACTCCTTCTTCTGCTGGCTTGTATACCCTTTTGGAGCAATCCCCATTGTCAGGAATTATATGATATCTTCAAAGTGATTGTCCGTGACACATACTGCAAAGATTTGCGTGTCAAGAAGTCCTTCCTCCAAATTAGTGGGCTCCTCTTCCGTATCGATGTGTGATAGATGATCTGGTCTTGCGTTCAATCGTCCAGGCTTCACAATAACTTCAAAATCATACTCTTGGAATAATAACAACCACCTTTAGATATTCCCCCCCAACATAGGCTTATTAACCAAGTATTTTAATGCAGAATGATCTGTATACATCTTAAAATGTCCACCTAGCAAATAGTGCCAAAAATTTTGGAGGGCGTATACAATGGCTAGTCCTTCGCACTCTTTAGTGGAATATTTCTTCTCAGCCTTGGACAACTTCTTGCTCACGAGTGCTATAGGATCGTCCAATTCTCCCTCCCCCGTCTATGTCAGCATGGCCCCGAGCGCGATACGTGAGGTGTCCACATTCACGTGAAATTCCTTTTTCTAGTGCGGAAAGACTAGGATTGGCGTGGTGACCATTTTTTCTTTTAGCACGTCGAAGCTCTTCTAGCATTCATCACTCCAACAGAACATAGCATCCTTTTTCAACAACTTCTCCATGGGCGCGGTGATCTGGGAATAGCTCTTGATAAACTTCCTATAGTATCCGGTATGCCCCAGGGTTGCGCGCAACTGTTTCACATTCCTTGGCACCTCCAAGTTGATTATCACCATGATCTTCACGAGGTCTACCATTAATCCCTATCTGCACACCAAATGCCCTAGCAAGATCCCAAAAGGGACACAAAACAAACACTTCTTCAGATTGAGCGTGATCTGGTATCTTTGACACGTATCTATCATTAAGCACAGACTTGCCACATGATGCTTGACCATCCAAACACTATCCAATCGTCAAAGTACACCTCCAAGAACTTATGAAAGAAGTCTTTAATGCTGCAATGACTATGCGCGAAAATATTACTAGTGCATTCTTCAGCCCAAAAGGCATTACAGTATACTAAAAACATCCCCATTCTGCCACAAAGGTCATCTTGCTTCTATCTTTAGGCACAATTTTAATCTGATGATACCTAGAGAACCCATCAGTGAAAGAGTATGCTTCTTGGTCGCCTACATTATCTAGGACTTCATCAATGAACGGGTTCAGGAAGGGGTGATGCATGCAAGCATCATTCAGCTTTTGGAGATCCACGCATATCCTTATTTCTTCTTTATGTTTCTTTTCCTGAACCAATATCGGGCTTACCTAATCGAATTCTTCTACTGGTTCAATAATTCCTACCACAAGCATTTTGTCCAACTCAGCGCAAACCCTTTCCTTATACTTAGGATTAAGGTGATAAGGTCTTTGACTTACAGGCTTCGCGTCTAGTTTCAGGGTGATCTTCATGAAACCCAGGTCTCCTATTATCCCTTTTAGATTAGAAAAAATTGTGGGGAACAAATCCCGATACTCGTAGAGGAGCTCAATGACCTTGTCTATTGTCCCATCATCCCAATAGTCCCCAATCTTTGCAAATTTTGGTTTTGCCTCTATGCCGATGTTGACCTGCTTGGTTTTCAATGGTGCAGTCATGTCAGGATCCTCTATCTGTGGACCTTCAACCTCGCGGTGACCTTCAGTTTCCAAAATATTAACTTTTTGGGGATCCTCGTCTTCTTCTTCAACAGTCACGTTATAGCATTACAATGCATGGCTTAGCTGGGTAGTCCAATCAGGTTGGATCAAGTCCAAAGGATCTTGTGGTATCCTAAATATCGTTGTTTTAACCTCCTATAGTGCCATGTCAATACAGTAAAACCCATCCTCAAAGCTAAACGTCATTAAAAATTCCTGGCGCAGGATGTCCCATTCTTCAGTGCCATGGTAGAGCTCAGTTTCCAAATACCAATTCATTGGTATGATGCCCAGGGTATGAAAAAACAGATGCACCCATTTAGGCTGGGGCTCCGCGCCATAAGCCTTATTCCATTTAGCCAGGTGATCGCACGAGTCATCTCTTCCATCATACTTATCTGTCATCCACACTTTTGGCTACTCAAAATGTATTCTCATCATCCTCCTATAGTCGTGCCAATCACTGAAACTATCCTTGTGTGTACCCCACCATCTTGTAAGCGTAGCACACAGTACCCAGTCTAAGGCCTGGAAGTGATGTTTCTCTGGTACTTCTCTTTCAAATGCATCCAAAAGAAATCAACATAAATTAGCCCATCATAATGAGGTAGATCCATGACTTTGGATGACACACAACGCAACGACTTGGTCATCATATTACAATGCAACATCGAAAATTTATGCAGTCAGTTATGCCAATGCTCTAATTCTTCATCTGAATTTAACGTGCAGGAGCTTCTGCGATCCCATGTAATGCATCCATCTGCTGTTGGATTCTCCCAATCCTAGTCTCACATTGTTATCTTGTAAATCTGGTCTAGATCGTCATCGCTTTCATAATCTCGGACTAGTTCTATATAGCATGGTCCCTCTGCGGGATCCAGTGGCACCATTACGTAGAGTGACTTGTTTTCAAATATCACCTTCTGCTTCTTCAGGTTGATTACCCTATTCATGTCAGTGGCCCAATCAATTCCAAGGAGTGCAAGGTAGGGATTGCTATCATTCACAATCTCTATTACCTCAAAATCTTCCAATTTGATTGCATCCTCGATGTCAACTGTGACACCTTGCAGCCTCCCCATTGGGATAATTTTCTATTGATTCGCCATTATTAACTGTATTGGAGACCACTGGAGCGTAGGTCTCCCCATTCTTTCCCAGGTCTATTTTGGTAAAACATTCGCGTTGGACCCCAAATCTAGGATAACTTGGTCCATCTCGTATTCCCCTATCTGCGCGATGAGTCTCATCTCCCGTCTGGTCCTTGCCTTGTGTTTGCCAAGCTTCCTGACCATGCGTGGTTCACCAGTAGCGCCATCCTTACCAGTGCACCGATTGATTAGTTCTTGTAGGCCCTTCACAACCTTACTGTCATGGAGTAGCTTCACGCAGGTCTCCAAGAATGTGGTAATCATGAATGGGTCCATTTCTTCAACTGGTTTCTCCTGAATTCTAGAGGTAGAGGCCCCAACGAAGATTTTCTTTGCATCCATAGATGTTTTTTTGTGCACTCCAAATCAAACCTGGTCTCCTTTTCTGATGCTTTGTATACCCATTCACCTTTCGCATACTGCTTTCCTTTATCCTCGCCAGTCATGGTTCCGCTCTGCAGCATAATGTTTACCTTAAGGTCTTCATCGAGAGGCTTAGCCCTCATCATCTGGAGGTTCTGCGTCAGGTTGTACCCCCTTTTCACAAATCTTAGCCAACAACATTGGGCAATCCTCAGCATGGTCAAACTGAGTATAGTAGCGGAATGACAATTGCGTTGGATTCGGACAGTCCCTCATGTAGTGTCCTCGGCCTCCACAATTGTAACAAATTAGCTGTCCTCGACCTCTCCCAGGCCCTCCTCCACCTTAACCTCGGCCCTGCCCCTGATACTCACCTGGCGTTCCCCGAATGCCTTGGTCTAGAGATCGTGTTTCTATCTACACTTTGTATGCGGGTTTCCTATCCATCATCAATTCGTAACTTCGACAATTGTGCTCTTCATGGCCTACTGATTGATAGAAATTGTAGAACAGTTGTTGTGGTGTTTGTACAAATTTCTGTAGCAAATGGAAATTATTAGTCGTATGTTTCCCTGCTACCTGTCATATAGCACACCATAGCATAGGCCCTACACTTGGCCCTGTCGTAGCCTCCGTCGCAGAGGCATTGGTCCTCTTGCTAAAACATAGTTTGCGAAAACTAGGCAATGATCCTTGTCATGTCCTTGACCCTTGCATTTTACGCACCAAACTTCTTCACGTGCCTTTGGCCGAGCAGTTTTTTCCTACTTCAGACTTTGCATTTCAAGACAAAGGTTTTGCAACTGTGCATGAATCTGTTGAATGCCTAGATTCAGATCTTGCATCGAAATTTCATGTAGTCTCATTGCAATCTCCAAGGATTCTGCCTGAGTCGTAATCTTCTGTTGTGACAACGCAACCCTTAAGTGAGGCAAGATCGAAGCCACGAACCATTGGTAGTGTTGCTCATCCATTAAATTCATATTAGCTTCGCGGATTTTACACTTCAATCTCTGATCTAACTCCCAAGGGGTCTCACCTAGTTTCATCACGATTTCCTTGAATCCCACAATCGACTACACTTTAGACTTAGACCTATTGAATTCTTTATTCAGCGTGGTCTAGATCTCTGCTAGCGTAGCTTCCTAGTTATCATTAGAGTACTTGATGTACCAGGTTAGCACACAATCCTGCAAAGCACTAACCAGTGTCACCTTCTTCATGTGATCATCCACGACGCCCTGAGCTTCCCATACAATATTTATGACAAACCAAAATTGGTCTAGGTCATCATTCTGTACACCCTTGAATACAGGTAGTTTTACAGAGTTTTCTCCATATTGAACAGTGGAGGTGGCGATGGTGTGGGTGATGGGCTAGCGATGGAGGCAAGGATGGAGGTGGTGTGGATGGATGTGATGAGGGTGGAGGTGGTGTAGATATTCACAAGAACCCTTTTCATATCAACTGACTAACGCTCAGGGGAGAAATTTGCAGTGTTCCTTCATCATCACTTAAAGGAGGTCTGGTTAGTGGGCTATACTCAGGACCTTTTCTTCCTTCGTCCCTGAAAGGTTTTCCACTTCACGTAGCTCCAAACATCAAGGTAACCACATAACTTTTTGTTCACACAAGAGCATCTTAATCCAAGTATTAAGTGATTTTAAATACTTACCTCGCAGTCCTTTGAAGAACCGGTGCTCTGCTTTGATCTAAATGATAGAGGTATCGACCGCAAACTCTGTCACAAATACTCCTATGTTTTAGTCGAGCCAGTGGTCAACAACATGCGTGATCTTATCTTCAGAAGCTTCCAACCTCCTTACTAGCTCCGGTGTCCAAAGAATCGGCTTGTCAAGCCTCCATCTTCCTTGGTCGTCTGCCAACTTCGCGATCCACTCGTATAACTCAGCTGCGAAGGAACAGAAGAAGATTTTGTGTAGTTTTGTGTACAGGTATCTATCCAACCATTGTTCTATCGTCAATCACGGATTCTTGTTTTCTTGCGTCGTAAATTCATGGATCTTTCTATCCAACCAGGTTTCAATTTCTTTCTTAGTTGGATTCGAATGATACGACATCACATATCTCTCATGTAGATCCTGGTCCCAACAGCGGAACCATTTGTTGGCTTGATGGGCCCTAACCCAGGTTCAGCGTTAGTCAGCCAAGCAAATCCCTACACTACTGGCCCTTTTGGCATCAGCCCATGGAGCGCAGACTAAAATCTCACCCGAAGCAGTATGGGGGGATGCAGGAACCAAGTTTCCACAACCTGAGATGGTTGTGATGTCTATCTTTACTTCTTGATCCTGCCTTCTTGCAGATCGATAAGCTTTTAGGGCTTATCGATGTTCTTTCATCCTTCAGTACCTCTGTGAAGGTACCCAACTGATCTTCGCACAACCCTAACCCGAGGTCCAGGCACTTACGCACCTGCGTGTCTACGTTACTATATAAGTTCCCAAGTTATCTTAAGTGTTACCTAATCTACCATTCATTTATAGTTATCTTCACGTAATCCTATATTCTTTACTCGTGTTAAATTAAAAAATATAATTAAATACATCCGCGCATTAAATAAGCATTATAATGCAAACCCAGATCATATCATAATATAATCAAATGCATTAAACAGAGACAAAATACACAATGGTTTGCAGAATACTTCTCTTTATTGATATCTCAAGTTCAATATAGACTCTATCCATCCTGCGCACACAGCTGCAGGGGTCCGTGCACTCAGTTAAATACACAGTGATTTGTAGAATACTTCTGTTTATTGATATCTCAAGTTCAATACAACTCTATCCACCCTGCGCACACAGCTGCAGGGGTCTACACACTCAACTACAAACTTCCACCCTAGGCCTCTGTGCACTCAGCTGCAAAGCCTCTACCTACGCTAAGACCTGAGAATACTTAGAACTTCTTACCCAAAACTCTTCTTACCACTATTCTTTCTTCTCTTAGACTCTTCTAAGACTCCCTTTTTATACAATCCCATGTTCTGCGGACCATGGGTAGATATTTACAGCCGACATGAGACTTTACAAAACAAGGGCAAACCACCCTTTGACATCTTCGCACTCTGCGACCACAAAATGCAGAGACTTTACATATTTATTCCAAAATTTGGGCCTTCTACCCCAAAACATGGGCTTTTAGCCCCAAAACTACCTCTTGGGAGAACCCGTTCCCAACACTTCATTTTCCATTATTTTCCTTCATTTTCCTCCTCACATGCAACTTGTGACCTTTCACCTTCCTTTTCTCCTCATTTCCATTATTTTCATAACAAAATGCCAATTAATGCCACCTTACATTTCCAAAGCCTTTGCCATTTCCTTTTCTAATTTCCTTAGCCGTAATAAATTAAATGAACACCCACACTAGGATGTTTTGCCCAATGTTTAGCTTGGAATATGTGTCCCATGATCTTGGTTATTATTTTTCCTTTATTAACTTTATTACATGGATTTTTGACCATTTTTTACCATGATTTTTAACTTTATTAATTATATTGAATATTGACTCATTATGCCATGGGTAGAGAAAGGCACTAGCCTTCTCCCTTGTAACAATCCTTATTTTATTAAATTTCATTTCTATTTTGATTCATAAACTATTGTGGTTATTCCACTAGATAGTTTGTCACAACAGATCTGATAATATTATATTAAAATTATGAGATTCTACACTATTATAGTTTTATTAAAATTTAATATCTGTAGATTTAACTGTAATCATTGCATGCATGAAAATGGAAATTATGCAGAAAAATAGAGAATGACAAATAAGAGAGAATGATAAAATAAGCTCACAAAAATACACATAAGACACAAAATATTCTCTGGAAAACCCTTTGGGGAGAAAACCTAGCTAGAAGGTGAGGTCGTCTCACTCTCTTTCTCTGTTTGGAAATATGGTTACAGGTATAAAGAAGTAAGCCTTGTGGCTTGTGGGCTGCTACAGTGCACAAATCCTCCCTGTGTGCTCTACCTCATATCCCTCTTGGTTATCTTTTCTCAGTTGTGGAACAAAATTCTCTCGAAATAATGAAATGCTTCTTCCTCCTAGTGGTCTGATTATAACACAACCCAATAGCCTACTAGTGGTTAAGTTTGACCACATCAACTCTTAACTAGAGTTACAATATAGACTATTCTAGAGTATTTTACATCACCATCATGTGGTTTGCCCATTTTCCATGAATAACAGGGGCTGACATGACATCCTCCCAAATTATAGGTGTGAAAATAGGAAGGCCAACTTCTGAGTGGAATAAATTTTGCATACGGATCTGATTGAAGCACTTCTTGTGCCATTGGAAAGATATTTGTGTGTGTAAAAACATGAAAATATGTGGCACTAAAGAGATAAATTGTTACCCCCAAAAAACATCATTTGATGCCTCAAGACTCGCCCAAAAGCTTTCAGACCCCATTTCGCCAAACTGGGTCCCTCTATTAAAAACGGTCCCATGAGATGATTCCTCCACTTTTTTCTCTCTGAATGCATCGAGATGGATGAAAAAAAATATAATGACCCACTCTGGATTATATTTTATGTTTTAGATTATTTTAGGGTTAAATTAGAACAAAATATTTTATTTCCAATATTAAATGACTTGAACATCTAAGTCCTAAGGTTAGAAATTTTCTTGGATTATACTATAAAATATAATCATTTTTGTATAATTTTTTCAATAGTTTTTAGGGTTGACATCTAGGATTTTTAGTGCTTTTAAATGTTATTTTACTACATAAATCAGTTGTTGTTTAATCTCTATTTTACTTATGTTTTAGTCCTTCAATTTTTTAATTTGTTATCATAGTTTTTGAGGCTATTATTTTTTAGCTATTGTAAAAAAATATATTGCTACAATTTTTCTATTTTACAAGATAGTTTGCTACAACATTGTGTAAATCTACAACAAATCCATCTCCATCATCCTCCTAATAATATTTTCGTAATTATCATCACGGTCATTCTTTTCCTTTTTTCTTCTTCTTTTTCTCTTCTTTAACAATTTATTTTAAAATTCTAGGCATTGCCATAATTCCACTATTTTTCCTTGGGCTTCCAAAGGAGTTATGTTCCCATGGGATTTGGATCATCCCTTTTCTTTCCTTTTCTTTATCCTTCATTCTTCCACAAATATCCAAATATCCAAGGCCTCATTTGTGGATTCATAATTTTTTTACATCACCATTTTTTAGAGTGAAGAAACCACAATGTTATCAAGAACTAAGGTCTTTACAGTGCTTAAAATATCCATTACCAAGCTACCCCATGCATCTAGAAATAAATAGAAGAAGGTCATGCAATTATCCTCCTCATCCTTTTCCACTCCAATTGAGATCAATTGGGTCACAATAGTATTAAATGTCTTAAGGTGCTTAGATATAAAATCGTCATTGCCCACTCTCAATGTGAACAAATTTTTCCACATAAAAGGTCTCTTTCATGTGATTTATGCCGAAGCTCTTCTTATAACTATAATGAATCACAAAAGCCTCAATTCTACAAGTATTAAATGTCTTAAGGTGCTTAGATATAAAATCGTCATTGCCCACTCTCAATGTGAACAAATTTTTCCACATAAAAGGTTTATTAATTAGATATTTAAGCTAGTACTAATCCCTTAACTTCTCCTAGAGATTTTCTACAATTTTATCTTTAGTAACATTCTACAATATCAAATCAACCACTCAAAGCCTAATAAGGCTTATCATGTTTGTCTGAAACACCACCTTCTTTTCATCTTCCATAATAGTGGATTTGGTTCTAGATGTTACAACTAATAAATATTGATTTATGAGAATATACTTCATCTTGAAATTCCATAGCTCAAAGCTAAAGACATTAAATTTCCCCATTTCTAATATGTACATGCTCACCATCTCCTAGAAACAAGATTTTCTTGTATGTAAGCTCCCACTCAATCCAATATTAGATCAAAAAATCTTGTCCATAGCATCTTTGATGAGGTGATCACCATTGATATCAAATTAAAGTAAGCACAGGGGTGAAACAACCTTTGTACACTAATTAATGAGATAAGAATGTGCAAAAATTAGATAAACACAATTGCAATAAAAAAAAACATAGAAATGTGCAACCATTAGACAATGATTTCCTAGAGAAAACCCTTCCATGAGAAAAAATGTACACTCTAAAGCAAGCTCAATGTATTATACAACAACTAAATGCCTATAATATATTACAGACTAATATTAACAAGAGTTTTCAATAGTAGCATAGGGATTATGAGGAAAATTGGATAACAAGATAGGTAGTAGTTAAAAGCTCATGCACACTTTTTCCTTCCACCCTATCATGCAATAAATAGGCATAAAAAAACGGAGTTGTCTATAATGCGACTTTTTGGAGATTCCGGTGACGGAATCCGGCGGAAGAAATGAGGTTAAATCTTGATTTTTGGCAGTTAAAATGGTTTTTTAACTGCATATTTGGATTCAGCGCCCTGGAAAACCCCTGGGAGCCATTGATTGTGCAGAAACTAGCTATCAAACTTGGGATTCCAATGAATTGCTACCGGATTTTGACCGGAAAACCCCTCCGGAAAAGCTTTCAAAAAGTCGCGTTATAGACTACTGCTAAAAAAACCATAAACCATTTATAGTTGTCCAATTTTCCATCTTGAAAATGACCAAAAATTAACTAGCCAACTGCTCTTATTTAGCATTCATTACCTATAAGTGATTTGCATTTATTCCCTATTATTACTAGATGTTTATTTTCTACTATTTTAAAGGACAATTAAACATTTATTTCGGGGAAAATAAATGGCACATCTATCGTAATAATGACAACAACTATATTTATTGGTGTAGTCTAAGAAATGGTCTTTTTCACCATATTTTTTTGGTTAATTTTATCAAAAACTTGACATAGATTTTTTAAAAACTTGAGTTTAAGTTGTTTAATCTATAAAATACCAATTCCCCATCAGGGTGTTGAACCTATTTATGTATTCAAAAATGCATTTAAACAACAAAAGTTCACATTATTGCTTGAAATTGTATTTTCAAATTCTAATGAAAGTTCACTATTTCGTCTATAAGTGTCAATTTATAATTATTTTTAACTTAGTGAAGTAATTTATGAGTAAATAATATAAAATAAAATTTGAGAATTTTATAACAACCTAGATTCATTTTAAACCTAGATCTATTAAGCATCAAGAGAGATCAATGCCTAAATATTTTTATCATTAAGCCTATAGGTGCTATTGTAGTGGTGTAAATGTTTGTTTGTAAATATTTACATGTCAACTTAATTAAAAAATAATAAAGGTTTAAAAGTAATATATAGTCTAGTATGAGGGAGATGTAGTGTTTGTAAATGAGTGTAAACATTTAAATATTGGCTCAATTAATAATAAAAAATTAAAAGTAATAAAAATAATAAATTTCAATTTGTTATATTTCTAATTTATTTTTACTATAATAAAATTAGGAATAATTGTTTTAGATAAAATAAAATCATAATGTGCATATCACATTAAAATATATTAATCATATAGTGGTTCTAAATTAAGGATCCATTTACCATATAAATTAAAATAATTATTTCATAACTATATTTAAATTTTAATTAATAAAGAACATAAAACTTCATACTTACAATAAATTTACAATAAAACAAGATGCTTAACCCATAGATATTCACCCCCACTTTACTATAAATATTATTCAGTTGTAAATAGACTTTGTTAACAATACCATTGGCCAATACCATGGCTTATCAATACACATGTCCAAAACTATAAATCATTTCACAATCAAATTTTTATAAATATTTTTAATTTAATTTAATTTAATAATCTTTTTTTAATTAATAATATAACAAAAAGTATAAAGTTACTTTTGAGATGTATATAATCCATTTATCCTCGCTATTATTAGAAATATTGAGTGGATATTCCATAGAGATTAAATTAACGTTTTAATAAAATAAGAAATGAGAAAGCATGTGGAGTTTATTATAATATAAATAATTATTAAGAATTAGCTAGATCTATATGAACTAAGAATTTGCCAATAGATTTAATCAAATCTCTTCATGTGCAAACATTTCCTCAAGTTTTGTATTAAAAAAAAATTACATTTTAAGAGATTTGATCCTTCTAGATGCTTGAGAGATTGGGAGTTAAAATAAATCTATCCTAATTTAATTTCATGTCATGTATTAATTCCTACGCATTAAAATAACTTACACATAACAATTTGATATTTCTAATATAATTCCAGTTATGTGTAAATATTTTCTCAAGCTTTGTATTAAAAAAAAATTACATTTTAAGAAATTTGAACTTTCTAGATACTTGAGAGATTCTGAGTTAAAATAAATCTTATCTATTTATTTCATGTCATATATTATTTTTAAGCATTAAAAAAAACTTACACATAAAATTTGATATTTTTATATATATAAATATCTATTTATAAATTAAAATGTTATTTAAAATGTGATTGATTTATATTTTTTAAAATTATTTAGCTGTGATAACTTCTCCCTGTCCGCGTTGAATTATAAACGACCTCACTACTCTTAAAGAAGAAAAAACAATACAATTAGTAAAAAAAAAAAAATCAATAAAAATAGTTATAAAATAAAACTTCTCGAAATCTAATTATATTTAAGTGGGAACATACGAACAAAAAATTGAGGAAATCGTTATGAAACTCGACCTTCCGATTGCCGTAAACGTGTTGAATCTTATGTGATCCAAATCTTTTGAATTGTCATCCCTCTATGTCACATGCTTTAGAAGCAACTCGTGGCCCGTGGTTTACGATGACTAAAACACACGTCATTTCTTATGCGATGATCATCACAACAACCCTTATCTGCTGCGTTGTCAACTTAAATTCCAAGGAAAAGTTATACACGTCAGTATTTATCATAAAATAAATGGAAATATATTATATATATATATATATATATATATATATATATATCTCGAAGGGTTAACTGAATATTTAGAGAAAGGTTATACACGTCATTATTTATTAAAAAATAATTTGGAAAACAATAAATAAAATAATATATAGATAGATAGAAACTGATATTGTGATGATATTTGATGATGTAATGGATTAGTTAAGTGGAGGGGCAGTAGATGAAGGAGGAGGGTTAATATGACATAGAGTAAAGATTTTCATTTTTTATTAGGTTTAATTGGTTAGATCATAATTTGTTATATTTATTTTTAATTAAAATTACGTCAGTATTTATTAAAAAATAAATTGGAAAACAATAAATAAATAATATATAGATAGATAGATAGAAACTGATATTTGATGATGTAATGGATTAGTTAAGTGGAGGGGCAGTAGATGAAGGAGGAGGGTTAATATGACATAGAGTAAAGATTTTCATTTTTTATTAGGTTTAATTGGTTAGATCATAATTTGTTATATTTATTTTTAATTAAAATTACGTCAGTATTTATTAAAAAATAAATTGGAAAACAATAAATAAATAATATATAGATAGATAGATAGAAACTGATATTTGATGATGTAATGGATTAGTTAAGTGGAGGGGCAGTAGATGAAGGAGGAGGGTTAATATGACATAGAGTAAAGATTTTCATTTTTTATTAGGTTTAATTGGTTAGATCATAATTTGTTATATTTATTTTTAATTAAAATTACGTCAGTATTTATTAAAAAATAAATTGGAAAACAATAAATAAATAATATATAGATAGATAGATAGAAACTGATATTTGATGATGTAATGGATTAGTTAAGTGGAGGGGCAGTAGATGAAGGAGGAGGGTTAATATGACATAGAGTAAAGAATTTTCATTTTTTGTTAGGTTTATTGGTTTAGATCATTATTTGTTATTTTATTTTTAATTAAAATTATTATATTTAATAAGAAAACAATAATATTAAAATAATGCATTTTTTAATGTTTTATATTATTAATATAATTTTATGCATTTAAAATGTTTTTAAATAGTTGATTTTTTTAAGGAGAGTGTTTAGGAGTGGGTGTTTTTTTATATAATGTTAGCTCATGCTAAAAGGGTGGGCTCCTATTATATTTGAGGTATTGCATGTATTTTTGTTATTGATGAGAGCACAAAGTTGATATAAGGTTAAACATTCATTTGAATATTACAGAGCACATAGGGAGGTACAAGAGGAATCAACAAAAGAATTCTATAAGATTAATGTACCTGGAGAAAATTCACAGTAGAGACTGCAAGTTGACTAAGGTTAAACATTCATTTGAATGGGAGGTACAAGAGGAATCAACAAAAGAATTCTATGAGATTAATGTACCTAGAGAAAATTGACAGTAGAGACTGCAAGTTGACTAAAGTTAAACATTCATTTGAATATTACAAGCCACATAAGGAGGTGCTTGAGGAATCAACAAAAGAATTATATCATATTAATGTAAACAATTATTTGACTATTACACACCACATAAGGAGGCGCATGAGGAATCAACAAAAGAATTCTATCAGATTAATGTAGCTAGAGGGAAAAATCTATGTAGGACTAAGGTTAAACATTCATTTGAATATTACACACCATATAAGGAGGTGCATGAGGAATCAGCAAAATAATTCTATCACATTAATGTAGCTAGAGGAAAAAATCTACAGTAGAGACTGCAAGTTGACTATTCTAGCCAAGAGATGAGCCAACATCTCCTTCTCCTTGCATGAGAATCGTGAACAATAAACGAAGATGCTTGGAGATTCCGCCAAATAGTTGTTATGGCTTTGTGCCCAATAGTTGTTATGGCTCACTTGTTTTTTGCTTGCAGTAGTGGTAGTCTTTGGAGATTCTGCCAAATAGTTGTTATGACTTTCTGCCTAATAGTTGTTATGGCTCATTGGTTTTTTGCTTGGAGCAGTGGTAGTCTTTTTTGTCTTCTCATATCAATATATGATCCTTAACTTATGTTATTGGTCTTTTTTGTCTTCTCATAACGATGTATGACCCTTAACTTATGTTATTGGTTTGGTAAATTTCCTTTGGACAAACTGGTAACATAAAAAAAATTAGTCCATGTAATCCTAATTTGACCTAATACAAAATGCCTCATTTAAAAAAAAAAACAATTGAAAAAAAAAAACACAAACAATTTACAATTTATTTTAAATAAAAAAATATAATTTCAAATTTGTTTTTTTAAGTAATCTAACATAAATTAATACCTAAAATGCTTATTTTAGTATGGACAGATATAATCTTTATATGGTAATAAACAAAATCCTTAAAAAAAAATTAATAATTTGGAAAAATATAATCTTTATACAGGAATAAACAAAAATCTAGAAAAAAAAAATATTAATAATTTAATCAAGTACTAAAAAAATAAATGTATTCATGCGTAAGATTTTTTAGTAAGAAGGAATTAATATATAATATGAAATTAAATTAATGTGGATTTATCTTAATTATGAATCTATAGAGCACTTTGAAAGGTCCAATTTTTCAAAATGCAAACTCTTTTTGAATGTAAAACTTAAAAAAAATATTTATATGTCAAAAATTTTACATATTCTAGTGACTGATAAATTCTTAGTTAAGATAAGATTATACTAATGTCTAAAAATTTCACAGCTTTTATAAAAATATTTAAATATATATATGAATAAAAAAAAAAACTAAAAAACTAAAATTATTATTAATGATAAAAAAAATATGTATTTTTTTCAAAATTATAAATTTCAAAATCTAAAAAATATAATATGTACATTTCACATCAATTTAATATCTAAAAAAATATAATATTTACATCCCACATAAATTTTAATTGTAAACTTGCTTTGAAAAAAAACTTATGCTCTAATATTAATATAATTTGATTATAACCTTAAAATGAGGACTCAGCCCTAATTTAATATTATTATTATAAAAATTAATTATAAATAATATATATACAACGCATATAACACGTACCTTAATACGTCCAGCATCAATCTATTCTTCCAATATTATAACCTAACCTATATACGGACCATACTAAGAAAAACCTATTAACTTCAAAGATACCATAGAGTGCATACATCTTCACCCCCGCAATATACTGTCGACAAAAGTTTAAATATTCAAATATTTTAAAAATACGACATGTTGCGTCATTATAAAAGTGCACTCATGCCAAAATTCTTTTTCTTTAATGGAACGATTGATGTGATAGAATAACACTAATATATTGAATTGACATTATTTTAATAGCTTTAAAAAATGTTCGAAATAATAATATAAATACATATTTATAAAAAATTTATATAAAATAATAAAATATAAAATTAATTTAAAAATTATCTAAACTATAGTTTATTTTACTTAATATTTTTAACAATAAAAATAATTTTATATTAGAAACATTAGCTAGGTTAGAAATTAAAAGAGTTTTATATGAGGGAAAGATTTAAATCACAGGTTATTTTCACTCCCATGGAGAGAGGAAAAAAAAATCAAATATTATTTTTATGAATTTTTTTTTAATGTATGATTAAAGTTTTACAAATGGATTATTTTTTATGGCGCTGAATGGTTTGGAGTTTTTTTCAAAAATTTTGAAAATGATGTTGATGATTGAGATCGAATTTGTTTTTTTAGTTTTATCTTGATTTTTTCATTAGTCTAAATTTACATTTTTTTTTAATGATATATGTTAATCTAGTCATATAAATTAAATGGTCGGCAAATGTTGATAGGGATCAATCCATAATAAGTATCAAAATAGTGACTCCATAATACCATAACTTAACTTGTAAACAGGTTTTGTTACAATATCATGAGCCAATATCATGGCTTATCAATACCACATGCTCAAAAAACCATATCTCATTTCATATGACACTTGTTCATGTGACAATTTTTTTAACTAATCAATCTAAATTAAAAAGCCATAACTATTTTTGAGATAAATTTCAACTTTTGATTTGTGACTGCTACTAAGAATATTTTAAAATAAACCACGTAGGTTAAATCTCTACTATCAATTTAATAATTGTTGATAATTATATTAAAATTAGAGAAACTCTATTCCAAAATAGACATACCTATCAACATAATTATAAACTAACATAGCCATATAAATTAAATGGTTGGTAAATGTTAATAGGCACCACTTCATAATAAGTATCAAACACTTACTTCATAACTTTTCACATTATTAAAATAAAAATAAAAAAAGATAAAAAATAACTAAATTATAAGTTTGTTGTATACACACGAAAAAACAAGATTCTTATTCATTGAAATTTACACTTATTTTACCATGTAGATTCTTAATTTGTAAATAGGTTTTGTTACAATACCATGGCTTATCAATACCATATTTCCAAAAGGAGTTGTCTATAATGCGACTTTTTGGAGATTCCGGTGACGGAATCCGGCGGAAGAAATGAGGTTAAATCTTGATTTTTAGCAGTTAAAATGGTTTTTTAACTGCATATTTAGATTCAGCGCCCTGAAAAACCCCTGGGAGCCATTGATTGTGCAGAAACTAGCTATCGAACTTGGGATTCCAATGAATTGCTGCCAAATTTTCACCGGAAAAATCCGCCGGAAAGACTTTCAAAAAGTCGCATTATAGACTACTGCTTTCTTTTAA
>APFE031149374.1:245973-260042 GCA_000404065.3 Pinus taeda
TATGGTTTTATATTAATATTGAAAATGTGTACAATGTATACTAAGTATCAAAGATATGTCTTGCCTTGGCTTGCTAGTTAGGAAATGAGACCATAGATAATATATATGAAGTCTGACAGTGCTCAAAATAGAAAAGACATAATTATAGTTAATTTGAATACCAAAATTAGGCATAACATCCCATACCATAATAGTAGTAAGGACATGCTATTACATGAACTGCCTAACAAAAAATAAAACATAATAATTATCAACAACATATGCAATGTCAATACTAAGGCAATTTGGGAGGTTCTTTTTGATCAAGATTGCTTAAAGAAAGGTTTTATCGAAGAATAACATCCTCCATGCACACCATATGATCATCCATTCGCTAATATAGTAAGTGAAACTCTTTCATGCAGAGAAGAAGCTCATCTCTATGTTCATTTCTTTCAAATAAGTTTTTCCCCAAGAGATCCTTGGTATGCCAGTAGAGGTCAATGGTGTGTAAATATTGGTTGTGGTGGCCATATGAAGTCCCTAGGTTAGGGTCCTAGTTTCATATCGAAGCCATGACCTATGAATCAGAGACAATATTCATTTCCTTTGTAACTTCTTGTTCAATATGCTCAATTTCTTACTGAATGCCCAAGAGGCGTATGCTCCCAAAATCTATCAGTTGATGTGTGAGCTATGGCCCTGGCTCGGGCACCATTAAGAGCTCCACAACCCCCAGATGCTCATCTCGAGCAGGCTCTTTGACAAAGCATATTGAAAAAAATGAGAAAGCAAGTTTGGACAACAAAGAGTTGGAAAGGAGAGACAACTAAAATAAAGAGAAGCAACATTGGGTTATTGGCTCGAGACAACCAAATTAACCATTACGTGGGAGAGATGCAACAGGTATAGAGAAAGCCAACCGAAACAAGAAAAAGAATGCTCACATGTAGGTGAAGCTCCCACCAAAATAAATTATACACAATGTAAACAAGAACCACAAAAAATAAACTTTATTTGTGAGGCATATACCTGAAACTTGCACTGACAATGGGAAGGGTTGAAAAGGGGAGATCAGGCCAAGGATCAGAGTCGCCAACTCTCCAATGGAATCCCCTTTCCCTTGCTGATAACTCAATCATAGGTGACACTCACCCACTTTTACATGAACAGGATGAAAGGAGGGACTGGACCAAGAGGGCTTGGTCCTTCTGTCTGAATATTGCTATCACAAAAATTGAATAAAGCTTTAGCTAGAAAAAAGATTCCAGATTAACTTCAGAGCCAGCGAAAATCACTCATATGAAGCAAAGAATGACCTCTTGACATTCCAGTCCGAACTATAAAACCTTCTGCCTATGCATTAGGACTATGAATGCCATCAATGATGGTCTCTGAAGCTTCCATGTAAATTCATTATGCATTAAAAGCTAAATGCACCTACATTCCCATTAACATGATTTCTAAATTGTTGATTTGAAGGTCGATTAAATTTAAATGGTGTAGGAGGGCATCTAGTGCCATGTTGCTTTCCACAAGTATTTTCACTTGACACCACAAATTCGTTCGGACGACAGAATTCTTGTTCGAATTTGGTAGAAAAAAATTCAAAAAATCAAAATACTAGAGCGTTTGAATTGTTTTTTTGATAGTGGAAATAGATTCAACATCGTCAAGAACCCTGAGACACCCAAAATCCCAAAATTTGACTACTATCACCTATATTATCTAAAAATTATATCAAATTTTATCCTAATATTGTTAAAATTTCTATTATTTTATAAGCTAATTTATTAACTCATTAAAAAAACTAATTTATTTCCATATACTCATGGGGAGGCAGCCATCAACTTCGTACTTTAACTCATTCCCAAACACTCCATTGGAGAAAATAACTAAATCCTAAAAATAATACAAAGTGTTCATGATTATTGATATTTTAAAATCTTTTAATAATAAATTTTTACTATTCATTATAAAAAAATAAAAAAATATATATTTATGCATATTATTTTTAATAACGTACTTGTATAGGAGGGAAAATGTTAGATTGACTAAATTAAATTAATAATACATATACAAAGGTAGGTTTGTTTCTAGGTGCGCTTATAATATAAAGTGGGTTTGCACTGTTTATGCGATTGAACATCCGTAATTATCACATTGACATGCCTAATAAAGCGAAGTCAAATGATGGTCATTGCCAACTAACTCACCACATGGGTTTCTTGAGTAATGTTGGAATGATATGTCACTTACCGTTGTTCCTGGTACACCGCACCATGTCGAGTACAGGATAGACAAACCAATTCTAAATGCCCCTCCATATTTTTGCCTCGCCTACCTAACTATTATAATTTTTGACCTTTCAGACTTCGTAAAATCTCTACAGGGTGGGTGGCAAGCGGGCAGTGGTGAAATGAAGGTGTGAAAGATAAGAAAATTCATTTTATATTTATACATGTATTTTTATTTTTAAGTTTGATAAATAGATGGTTCGTGTGTGTAGGGTCTGTTTGCTCTTCATTACAATATATTTTTATCTTCTAGAAAAGTGTTTGCTGAGGTGTGCATGCTTTCATCTCTCTTGTAAGGGGTTGGTGGTGTAGTAGATTAATGGATTTTAACTTTTAAACTTTGAAATATTGAAAGGGATCTGGAAAGTGTATAGGAGTATTAAGATTGTAAAATAGTAAATAAGTGAAATATAATTATTAAAAGATTATGGGCAGGTCTAAAATTATAGGTTTAAATTTAGTAGTAGATTAGTAGATAGAGGAGGTTTAGGGTCGTTTACTTGGGGGATTTTTTATTTTAAAATTATTATTATTTTTTTATTTTTTATTTTAAAATTATTATTATTAGAATTAAGATTAATTTTGGAAATTTGAAAAATCAAAAAATAATTTAAGGTTATTAATTTTATATAAATATTTTTAATTGGTTTAATATAAGGAGCTATGCATTTTAATTCTTTATCAACGCAATACAAATGTCTATTTTAATATTTGAGTAGAGAGCTTTGAACTTAAAGCCCTAATCATGTAATATTAAAGGATTTATCAATTGGTCTCATTAAGATAGTTTCTCACCATCATCTAATTGTTTGTTTAATTGTAATTAATATGTTTGTTCAAAGCAAGTGTTGAAGGCATGGAAGATTGGACCTATGTGATCTAATCAACCTAGTTAAAGTGGGTTAAGGCCCCTACTCGGTTGACCTTGCCTCATCGCCATGGCTAAATTCTTGCTTCGATTGATGACCCCCACTCAACACTCATACATCCCTCAATTATCATATTTGGATTGAAACACTTATTTTGAGTTGTTTATCTCCATTTTACATTGTTATGTATGTGTGTATTTTTACAAAAACATTATGAACCCCAAACTTTAGACACCACATGAAAATAATAAAAAACATGGTTAGATGTTAAATGATGTGGTTAGGTACATATTTCCTACCTGCAAAATATGGATGTGTATAATTCTTATTTATCTGATCCCCCTCAATTGAATCAAATCTTCCCTCTAATAACTTTTGATCACCTTATTTGCACCATTGATTTCCCTTGTCACCCTTCAATTTGTGTTATGCCTCTCCTCAATAAGCCTAATCACTATGATGAATGACTGCATAAACCATTCATAGACTACTGATCACAAACACAATCCATCATAAATGTTCATATATGACCTTGAACATACACAATGTTTATGGGTGTTTATGCGTGGCTCTTATTGTATACATTGTGTTCAACCATGTGCTATCGTAAATATGAAAATGACCCTTATTCAAGAGAATGTATACCAAAGAAGTATGATTATATTGAGTCATTAAAAACACCTTCTAATAATGAATTTAAAATAATGATATGCTAGTATGCATCTTATTAGGGGCTTGGTAGGCTATCTTGAGTGATTGAGTGCTTTGAGTAGTAGTTCTTGGGATCAATCCATTGTGCAAATTCCTTTTGTTATGTGTCTCACTTGATATCTATCAAGTTCAGTGTTATAATCAACCATGATAGCTTCACACTTGGTACTATTTGTGAACTGTAAGAAAATGCTCTGTAGTTTCCTTGCAAAGATTTTTTGGAACACATACACATAATGCAAGACAATGAGCCGATGTTTAGATCCTTTCTCATTTGAAAAAAGTAGCAAGAGGGAAAATTGATGAAAAGTGACAAGAATATGACAGTATCATTTATTTTTTATCTGAATTGGATCATTATATTGTTTAGTATCATCCTCGATGCTTTTAGGGTGGAAAAATTAGATAAATCACGTTACAGGAATAGTTTTAGTGGCATGACCTAATTTGGAGAATTGGGGTTAGAAACCTTATGAGCCAATTTTAGGCCTTGAACGACATTTTTTGGGGGTAAAACTTTGTTAATTAACTGTTGCACCCCCTAATGTTATTTTTCACTAAAAAACATCTCCAATGGTGTAAGAATCATGTTAATTGAAGTTTGAACACAAAAGTTTTGACTCTCAGAAGTTACCTATTGTGATTGACCACCATAATTTGAGAGGATGCCACGCCAAACCTCGTTACTCATGGAAAATGGGAAAGCCAAATGGGAAATATGAAGAAAACTCTAGAAATTAGTGAGTTGTAACTCATATTTAGGGTTAAATTGGTAAAATTTAATTGCTAGTTGGCTATGAGACCATGTTATAACTAGGCCACTAAGAGGAAAATGTGTTAGATTCTATTCTAGTGTATTTTTGTTTCATACTACAATATATTAGCTGAGAGTGGATTGAGTGAGGGTAGAATAAAGAGGGTTTATGCTTTGTAGAATCCCATGAGCCATATGTCTCACTCCTTTGTATTTACACCTATTCCATTTAGAGAAAGAGAGATCAGAGTGACATCACCTTCCAGTTGTGCTTTCTCTAGAAAGGGTTTCCCAAGTCATATATTGGTATTATTGTGGTTTGTGTGTGATAGTTTTACATGCTACCCATTTTCCACAATTTATATTGCATGCATAAATAAAACACAATAATTTAATAAATGTAGAATAAGCAGGGGAAACTAATCTTATATAATAGATTTTAAATTTTATTCTAATTTTATTAATATAATTGTTTATTAAATATCCACAATAATTACTCACTCATAAATTTAATAAAATTGTATATATGACAAAATATATATATATAAATTTTTTAAAAAATTGCATATATTAAATAAAAAAATGAGATGTCCAGGAAAAAGTTTTGAAATTTTTAAGGTTCATGAATGTGAAAGAAACATTTTTAATCTATTTAAGAAAGAAATCATAATCTAAATATAAAAAAGCTTTTTAGATTCATGAATCCATCTTTAAGAAATTCAACAAAACTGTATCATTAAATTCTAATAAAGACATATATAAAATAATCTAATTATTAACCTACTATGAAACTATACATATGAATGAGATTTATATAAGATATTTTTTTAGGGTGATTGTTGCTGACCTAAGAATACATATATTATTTAAAAAAAAATCAATCGATACACTGAGTGGTGTGTACTTGGTGTTTACCAATTTAAGATCATCCATTGAAATCAAATCTGACATAATTTGAGCATGTTCTATAGTCATTTGCGAATATGTTTAAAAGATTGTCCACATCTCTAGAATACATTTATCCCACCATATAATATATTTAATTATTTTATTTATACTTAAGCCATGTAAGAGAGGCTCCTCCATGGGACTTCATCAAAGCACGAGTTCAAAACCATTACATTTCGAAGCCATGACGTAACAATTACTCGGTCACAAGAAAAGATACATTGTCCAACAATAGTCCCACACGTACCGAGCGGATACCTCCTCCACTCAGGAAATATATATAAATAATTTCGAAATGATGCAAGCCCACGTTAGCGTTATATATCCGACACCTGTCAAGGGCGGCTAGTGGAAAAGGATTAAAGGATGGATGGCTGTCGACCAACCCTAGTCCTCTTGTGAGTCACACAGTTGTCCAAAGAAAACCCTACGCCACGGGGGCCGTCATGGACGACGTAAGCCACCCATCCGAAAGGGGTATATGATTGGGGAACGGGTGACTCATCATTCGATCAGCCGGACCCGTCGGGTCTGACGTCAGCATGACCACCAAAACTACAGACCGAGACGGAGAACGCGCAGTCAGCCGAGTCATGCTGACTCTCGTCTTCCCGATAAAATCGGTTTTATTGCGTAACGGTTCGCCCTATAAATGCGAAAAGGACTCTCATTCGAATGCGTCTCGGATCAACCGATTGTTTCAGAAAAAATCATTGGTATAATCATAGACAAAGCTATTGGAATTGGGGATCATATTCCCAATCATATAAACAGGGAACGAATTCATTGATTGCAGGGATTGGATTGAATTGGATTCATCGATGCAGGGGCTCCAGTACAGGCCGGGCGCGGCCGGTTCCGCGCCATGCAAGAAGAAAAGCGCGGCCCTTCAAGTGAACAAGCCGTTACAGAGGTTGGAGTCTCCGTTGGAGGCGGTGCAGAGGCTTGCCTCGGAGAACGCCGTGCTGATTTTCAGCATGAGTTCCTGCTGCATGTGCCATGTGGTTAAGCGGCTCCTGTGCAGCCTCGGGGTCAACCCGGCCGTCTGCGAGCTTGACGAGGAAGATCGAGTGCAGCAGGAGGGTGCCCAAGGGGAATTGCGCGCCCACAGGGATGATATAGAGAGGGCGCTCTTCAGATTAGTCGGGCAGAGACCGCCCGTGCCGGCGGTTTTTATAGGTGGGCAGCTTGTGGGCGGCCTGGACCAGCTCATGGCCGCACATATCAGCGGAGAGCTTGTGCCCAGATTGAAAGATGCCGGCGCTCTCTGGCTTTAATAAAGCCCAGCTGCTTTTTAGGAATCTTTAGGTTTATTTGTTTGGGGTTCGAGGGTTGTGTTGGAATTTGACCTTTGGCTTTGATCAATTCTTCTTGTATATTTGTTCTTTGTAATAGCTTTGATTTCAAAACCAGTGGGCAGAGCCAAGTTCATTTATTGTTCTCGTTCTTTTCAATATCGAATGAGATTTTCAGGGATCCAATTATTTTTAATAAACTAGAACGAACTTTTTTATTTTCTTGCTTTTTCAACCAAATTTTTCATTAACAATGGCACATCAATTTCAAATTTTAACAATTGCAGAAGAATTATCAACCTTTTCAGGCAGCAATTTCAATGTTTTCCATCTCTTCTGGGAGGAATTTCATAGTTATCAACTTTTTCAAGTCAGCAATTTCAATGTTTTTCATCTCTTATGGGAGGAATTTCATTGCAGCTATTTCAATGTTTTCCATCTCTCTCCTGGGTAAAATTTCAATGTTTTTTTATCCGGAAGAATTTTATGATTCTCAGCCAAAACAAATCAGAGGCATATTGGAAGAATTTGATAATTCTCAGCCATAACAAAAATAATTCTCAGCCATAACAAATCAGAGAGATAATGGAAGAATTTGATAATTGGAGGCATAATTTGATAATTGAGGAAAAGATACGTAAAATATCATAATCAAATCCCATTACCTGATTAATAAGGAAAATCCCCATTACCTGATTGAAAATCAGAGGCATATTGGGAAAATATTTGAGATTGCAGATAAAGAAAGTTTAATCTAGATGGATGAAAAGATAGTAAAATCTCAGAACCAAATCCCCAATACCTGATTAAAAAAGCAGGGAGGCCCTCAAGAACTTGGGAGGGAGGCATATTTTCATGTTTGCTTTATTGCTAGTAACCCTTAAAAGCAAGCCTGATAACCCATCAACTGTTCAAACAGTAAAAATAAAAAATGTCTCAACTCTGGATTATTAATTTTCATTGGATTATAATTATTTTTTGATCTCTGTATTTTGAGAAATCTATATTTCGGAGTTTCAATTAATAAATATGTTCCTTATTTTCTAACGTTAATTAATCTATTTTTGAATTGAGATTTCTGTGACTAGAATTAATTAGAAATTCATTTTCAGGATCTACCACATATAATTTTTATAACTCTCAATTAATAAATGTATTATTCTTAATCATAATGTTAAAATTTTATAGCTACTATTAATAATTGATAACTCTCAATTAATAAATGTATTCTTAATCATAATGTTAAAATTTTATAGCTACTATTAATAATTGATCTATTTCTAAATAGAAGTTTTTGTGAATAGAATTAATTAGAAATACATCTTGAGGCTCCATCACATATAGACTGTTATTGCAAAAGCTTCAACCAACCAGTGTACTCGTTATCGAACCAGTATACTGGTTAATTGAAACTTCCACAATAACAATTTATATGTACTTAATTATAACTATGAAAATAATTATTTATATATAATTGATCCGGAAAAATATTTCTAATTAACTCTGTGAGCTCTATTCTATTCACAGAAACCTCAATTCAGAGAATATATTTCTAATTAATTAATCCATTATTAATCCTAATTTCTAATGACAAAATCTCACAGTCCTATCAATGTGATAACTCGATGAAAACCTATATGGAAAACGGGGCAATCTCTTTCGTTTGGTCAATCTTGTATTGTATTTAAGGAAACAAAATTTAAAAAAGTATTGCAATTTCATATGGTTACTGAAGTTTATCTCCCAATTTCCATCTGTCAGTTTCCACCAATATGATTGGCAAAAAAATCTAGAAAAGCAGAACATATTCTGATTCTTCTGGTTAAATAAAAGAAGTTGAATTTGATGGGATTGGACAAGAATTACATAGGCCAAATTGCAAAAGACATGAACCTTGATGAATGGATCTGTCAATCCCCTTCTAAATATGTATTTATAGATTGATGATGAATATGAATTAGACAGATAGTACTGCATGTGGTCATGACAGGTTTCCTTGAATTAGATTCAGAACCAATACTTTCTTGGGAAAGACTCAAATCAAAACAAGAAGGCTGTATGGCATGCTGCCATTTGTTTCTACAGCTGTGGATGAAAAATCTTATTAAATCACCGCTCGACTTCAATACCGAAAGTGGCCGCTCGCCTATGTGGGGCACTGACCCGACCACCTCTCGTGAATGCTATCGCTTCATGATGCTGCCCAGTGGCCCAAAACGGGTACGTTTGGATGGCTGGTGGTCCAACATGATTAGGCAACACCTTATACAGCACGTAAAAGACTAGGATTTTATCACTGTGATTGACAAGACCGTGCAAGGCTGGCTTGATTACTGTATTGTCAAAATACTTGACTACTTCAAGATGACGAACTCTACAGGACTCGGTCTTATATCTTTCGTGGATTGAACCAAAACAAGGTGCGCCAACCACTATCAGAAAGAAAAGAAAACGGTGTTGCATTGTGATTTGTGCTCTAATTATTTGAAAATTTTGGTAAATGATGGATTACCTTCTCATTTTGGCTGACAGGGAAGGGAACATGGGATGACATAATCTCAAATAGGTACATCAAAGTGTACAGGATCAGAGGAAGTACTGAAAAGTGTATGGGATTAGAATAGGTATATCAAAGTGTACAGGATCAGAGGAAGTACTGAAAAGTGTATGGGATTAGAATAGGTACATCAAAGTGTACAGGATTACAGGATCAGGATTAGCATAGGCATTTCTCGCTTTTTGTCTTTGGGCAGGGGTTATGTTAATTTTTAGTGTATGGTGCCAATTTTAGAGCAAGTCTTTGAATAAACATAGATTAATTTTTTTAATTTTATTGGATGTTTTGGAAGAAACACAAATCAATTGAATCTCTTGAAGAAACACACAGTAGAATAGGCACATGATTGGAATTTTTATGTCCAGTGGGTAATTGAGTATAATTGAGTGATTTTTATTTTTCTTATTTATTGAGTATAATTGAGTGATTTTTATTTTTTTAATGAAATTAAAAATCAATGTTATTAAAATATGCATGATTTATTGGAGATAATCTTGTTGACTATGATATTCAATTCGGGAGTAAAATTTAATGGTGTCTTCAGGCCTATCACTTTATACTACTTTTGATTGACTAAGAATTAATCTTTTAGGAGGTAAGGAAATGGGTTATTAATTGGAGATAATCTTGTTGACTATGATATTGAATTCGGGAGTAAAATTTAATGGTGTCTTCAGGCCTATCACTTTATACTACTTTTGATTGACTAAGAATTAATCTTTTAGGAGGTAAGGAAATGGGTTATTAATTGGAGATAATCTTGTTGACTATGATATTGAATTCGGGAGTAAAATTTAATGGTGTCTTCAGGCCTATCACTTTATACTACTTTTGATTGACTAAGAATTAATCTTTTAGGAGGTAAGGAAATGGGTTATTAATCTAAAACTACAAGCATTTAGCAAGAGAAAAAGTTGTGGATTGTAGAATTTCGAATATTACGAAAATTTTCCTTAAATGATAATGATGAGTCATGTTATTTGAGGTGTTATTGTTTTTCTTGAATGACAATAATAAGTCCACTGATATTAGTGAATAGTAAGTTATGTCATTTGTCTTGAATGATAATGATGAATCAACTCATATTGACTAGTAATATTTATAATAAGTTATGGCCATCCTCAAAAAGACAAAGCACAAACACTGAAACATAAACACATGTACACACGGACATACATATATGCATACACACACATATATTGTCAAAATTGAAAACTTAAAAGAAAAAATCACTAATGCAATGTACAACTCTTATTGTCAAAATTGAAAACTTAAAAGGAAAAACCATTAATGCAATGTACAAACCTTATTGTCAAAATTGAAAACTTAAAAGAAAAAACCATTAATGCAATGAACAAACCTTATTGTCAAAATTCAAAACATAAAACAAAAAAACCATTAATGCAATCTACAAACCTTATGGGTACATACATCATTATATATTTAAATTCCTTTCATCTAATGTCACTTCTAGATTTAAAAAGTTTGGCCTATACCTTCCACCATGAGAACATACTAACATTTCATTAAATCTTTAAACTTTTTCTATTTTTAGTTATTATTAATTTATATTTTTTAAAATTATAAACTTTAAAATTGAAAACTTTTCATTTATTTCACAGGAAAAATTAATATATAATTTAAAAACTTATGCTTTTTTACCAAATATGTGAGTTTTTAATTTAAAAAGTAAAAGAGGTAAATTTAGACATCTAAAAACACCATAGAAAATTTTAGGGGTTAATATTGACAAGTGAGCTAATTTTCCATGTTTTTTTTAAAAGATTCACCAATTTTCATTTTTTTTTTAAATGATTCACCCAAATTTTATAGTATGCAATTATTTTATCTAAAATATCTCTAAAATTTTATAAAAAACTATACAAAATTATTGAACATTTAAATATTTAAAAAAAATATTACAAATTAAAAAGTAATCAAATTCTCCAAATTTTTTAAAACTTTAAAATCAAATTTTATCCCTAAAATTTAAAAAAAATATATACAAACTACCCATTAAACTGAAAATATATACAAACTACACAATAAACCAATTACATAACCAATCATAATGTATACTTATTAATTACCATCATTCAATCATTTATAAAATTTAAGATAGAATTTAACATGTTAAAAGATGAATATGCTAAATAATTCACATCAGCAAAAGTCTTGTGTTTTTAAAGAAATTATACATTAAAATTGTGTAAAGAAGGAGGTCATGTCTCAATTGCATGTATTTACTGTAAATCTCAAGCAACAATTCTCAAGGTTTAAGCCACACGCATTATAACATTATTTATAATATAAATTTCATTTAGCACCTTTAGTTAGTAACATACCTTTCTCTCCCTGGAAAACACAAACCCTAAACATTTTTTTTTAATACAAAACATTTTTGGGCATATTAACTACTAGTTAGTAATGGGCCTTTCTCTCTGGAAAAACACAATCCTAAACATTTTTTTTTTAATACAATATCTCAAAATTTCTATTTTGACCAGTGTTTCAATGCATAAAGAATGATTTTAAATTGTGGGCGAAAGCATGATAGCATGTTTCACTAAGGAAAAAAAAAAGAACATAAGAATGATTTTAAATTGTGGGTGAAAGCATGATAGCATGTCTCAAGTAAGGGAAAAAAGGAAAATTTCATGTATTAATTAAATATTTTATTTAAATAAATTAATATGAATTTTTCATTTTCAATTAAGTGTTTCAATGAAATTATATTTAAAACAAAATGATGGGAAAATATATGTAATGATGAATACATTTTATATAACTTGATATAGACATGCTTAATAAAATATGAGTATAGTGTATATGAATAATAAGTTGGCGATACATCTCTAAGCCACACAAGTTTCATTTTGTTGACCAATACTTGATCATGTTCATTTATAAAAGAGGCTTTTAAATTGTGAAAAATAGAGTCAATATATTGTAGACATTAGGGGGTTGATGTGGGTTAGTGGAGTTATAAAAATGGTATTTAGTAAGCATAGAGGATATTTATTAAAAATTGAGGTCCTTTCAATTAGAAAGATATACTGGGAAGGGAGTTCAACAAAATGATTTTGGGTGGCTTTTATCAATATCTAGTGAGATTAGAGGTATTATTCAATATCCCACAAACATATATGCTATGCCACATGTTGACTAACTATAGACCTTGTGCCCTAATCACAGTGTTTTGAGATAACATGGCATGCATGGGAACACAAGATCATGCCTAAGACTTCTACTAGGCTCATCTATTGTTATAGGACCTTATGCATCACCGATGACCCTTAGAAATAAAATGGTTGTCATGTAATTCACTAGTTTTAAGATTTCGACGAGGTTTTATGCTAGGAGATGAACATGTGTTGTAATCTTGAAATTGGGTTCATATAACTCTGATTGTCAAAGGAATGTGTCATTGTATTATTTATTGTGCATGGACTTTGAGCCTTTGAAAAATAAATAACATGCAATATCCTAATTTTTGGCCCCAAACCATGACTTGGGATGGGATATCACTTTGTATTGTTTCCAAAGATAATCAAACCCATATAGCTCTTGTTTAATGAATATTCTATAGAACCCATGCTGAGACATAAGGCCACGTGCATGACCCATGATCTATATAAGCATTAATTTGTGCCTATATGCATTGATTTTATCCTTGAACTATTTCTTGGGCCATGATTGTGTCCCCTAACTGATGAAATTAGGGCCTTATTACTCTCTTAAGCCAAACCTTCGTTTTGTTGGGCATGTGTATAAGGCCATGTGCATGGCTAATGAGCAATAAAATAATTGGTTTTTAGCCCCAAACCATGTATGGGTCCATGAGACCCATCTTTTTTACCCCTAATGAATGAAATTGAGCTTATATCCCTCTCTTTGGAGTGGATGCACGAAGTTGGTTCTCAAAATCATTATAGTTGGAAAATGCGTAATCACTGGCAAGGAATCAAACTCAGTAAAAGGTGTCCAAATTCATATAATCACTTTGTTAACTCATTTATTAAATAAAATCTCTCCAAGAGGAAAAAGAGGAGAAGAGAGTAAACATAGGTATATGTCATCAAACTAGGACCTCGGGTCCACCTTGTGATAAACTCTGACATGTAGTGAGCCTAACTGTGAGCCTTTGTGAGGGAGGAATTGAAGACAAAGAACCTCATGGAGCTATTTTTTTTTTAACTTGTTTGCTATAATGAAACACACTATCCTTCCATTTATACATTGTCTACTTGATTTGGATGTATGTATATTTGGTTTATATTTTTCTAATGCTAACATTATTTGTAGGACAATAGAGTTTGTTATGTCTTTGATCTTTTTCTTGCAAATTACAAGGATGGAGAAATAAAGATCAGATCTCTAGAAACCTCAATCATTGAAGAGGAACAAGAATCAACCTTATTAGATGTAGAAATTTGAATAATATAACACTTATTCACAGAGATTATCCTGATTATACACTATTTGTGGAATGCATGTATAATACATAACCTCCTCTACCATTGATCATCAATTTGAGGAATTAAAAAAACAATCGCATGCGCACATTGAAACATCAATCACACATATCAACACAGTATGTAATGGGGAAAGCATACAGCTGAAAACCCCCAACTATCTGTATATTATAATAATAGAGAA
>APFE031149375.1:0-37426 GCA_000404065.3 Pinus taeda
GGCCGTACAGATATCCCTATGTCCAAAAGAGTGAAATTGAACATATGGTTGCAGAAATGCTAGAGGCTGGTATAATTCAACCGAGTCAAAGTTCTTTTCTACTCCAGTAGTATTGGTGCACAAGAAGGATGGATCATGGCGCATGTGTCCAGATTATAGGGAGCTCAACAAGCTCACTATTAAAGATAAGCTTTCCATTCCTGTCATTGATGAATTACTGGATGAATTGCATGGATCAATTTACTTCACCAAGTTGGATCTTCGTTCAGGATATCATCAATCAGAATGAAGACTGAAGACATTCCGAAAACAACATTTAGAACTCATGAGGGTCATTATGAATTTTTGGTCATGCCTTTTGGCCTTACCAATGCACCCTCAACATTTCAAGGTTTGATGATTCAATTTTCAAACCATTCCTTAGAAAATTTGTGTTAGTATTCTTTGATCACATACTAATCTACAACAAGTCTTGGAAGGATCATGTTGAACATGTTGACAGGGTGCTACAACTATTGGAGGAAAAACAATTATATGCAAAAAGATCCACTTAGACCTTAGGAAATATTAATTTTCATTTTTAATTTTCTTTTAGATTTTAAACCCCATCATGGGTCCAAAACCTGTTCACTTGGGTTCTTTTCCCACAAATACTTTTGTGACCAAAGGAACATAAACCCATTTCAATAGGCTTGTGGAGTACCTCTGACACTACACAATTCATCAACATAGTCTAGTTGTAGTAATTGTAACTTGATCAAGCTCTTCTAGTCCAGTGACGACTTCGTTGGGTTCACAAGTTACAAATTAAGGGTAGTTGTGAGAACATGATAACTAGGGAGGCTGAGGGCATGCCAAGGAATGAAAAGGTGTGCTAACACATTCTGGTCAATGTCAATGCATACTTACGAGTGTTAGGGAGTGATGGGGCATCACAAGAGAGAATTAGGTCAAAGTGCCTGCAAAGGAATGAATAAGAGTTTGTGCAAGGGAGTTTCAGTGAATTTAAGTGTGCCAAGGATGAAGTGTGTTAGGATAAATTTAGAATAAGATTTGAAGGAGGAAAGCTATAGTTGCAATAATATGATCGACATAGTAGTTTTAGATAAAGGTAGACTTTGTGATGGGAATAACATTGTTTTTCCTTTAGCTATTATTTTTATACGAGATGTGGCACACTTTGGGTGCATCATCATGTTTTAAACTATTCTAGATAATTTCATATTGTACATTATTGTGTATATGTTTTGGGGCACTCGGATTGTGTCGACTTCTATCTTTGTTTCTTCTGCATCTTGTGGTTCTTGAAAACTTTTAGTTAATTTTTACTATTTATATGAACTAGACATACATGTGAAATATTTCCTATGTAAGCTATATTGCTTAGTCGTTTTATGGCCATGGCTAGATGTGATCCTTGTCCTGGTTATTAGTTAAGTGGGATAAGTTTATCTTGGACATGAGTCACCTTAGATGTGTTACAGGTAGTTCTTAGGTGAAAAATACACATTCTACTTATAGTAGGTGCAATTGGTCAAGTTGTTGTGCCGGAAGCAGGCCAATGTCACATAAAATGTAGTAGTGAAGGAGTTGATTGGGTTCCCAAGTCATGAAAACATGTAAGCATAGATTTGAGGGTATGAGTTCCAAGGCATGCTAGGGAATTCTAAGGCATGCTAACATGTGCTATATAGTGCAAATGCATGTCAAACATGCTAAGATGTGCCAAGTGCTAAGGCATTCCAATATGTGAAAGGTTGTGACAATGCGTGCCAGGGACTATCAAGGAAACAAAAGTGAGAAACAAATTAAACTACAAGAAAATGAACAAATAAGAGAGTTAATAAGTCACCAATTTACCTTTTCCAAGAGGGGAATTCTAGGAATACCAATACTAAGTTCCAATAAGTGCCAAGTATTAGCTCATTCTATGTGCCAAATCTTCCTTTGTTCTTTCTCATCTACTTTCCAATAATTGATCTCAAATAAATTTAATAATAAACCATGCCAAAGGATACCAAGGCATCTCAACTCATGCTAATCATGCTAATCCTTTCCAAGAGCCAACACGTGCTAAGTGTGAATGTGTGTCTCAGAGTGTTATGCATGTTATGAAGTGGCAGGGCATGTCGAAGAGTTTTAAGGCGTGCTAGAGAGTTCCAATGCATGCTGAGGAGTTTTAGTGAGTACTAGGAAGGAATAATGGAGCACTAGATCAAAATGAATGGAAGTGAATGAATATGAGGGTGTGTGAGGGAGTGTTAATGAGTGCTAGCTGTTATGCCAAGGAGGGAGTGACAAGGTATGCTAAGCACTCGTAAGGCATTCTAGGGAATAAAAGGGCATGTCAAGAAGTGCCAAAGCGTGCTAGGGAGTTCTACGGTGTGCTAAAATGTGCCAAATAGTTCCAAGGCATGCCAAGACATTCGAGCTACTAAGGCATGCTAGGTTGCGCAGGGTTCCATGGTATGTCAATATGTGTTAAGGAGTGTTAAGGAAGAAAAGGGAGAACCAAGCAAAAATGCAAGGTAATGAACACATAAGTGGGTTGATAAGTCGAGACTTTATATTTCTGAAAAGGGGAATGATAGGCACAACAAAAATAGGTTCCAATACATGCCAAGTTCCAATGTGTGCCAATTTCTAATGTATGTCAATGCATGCCAAGGCGTTCTAGGGAATGCTAGGAACTACATGGCATAAAACATATGTTAAGAGTGTGCCATACTATGCTAGGGAATGCAAACATGTGCTTGGTTGTCCTTGTCATGGCAATATGTTCTAGGTACAAAGATGTTCCAAGACATGTGGTACCAAGGAATGTGATTTTGTGCCAAAACATGTTAAGGTGTATGAGGATTGTTGATGAGTGTTAGGTATCCCTCATTAATAAAATTCATAGAGATTTATTATGTTTTAAAAAATATAGTTCCTACACACACTAGTGGAACTTTATCTAAAGGGGATTTTCTAGATAATAAACCTAATCGAGATGAATCATGTGTGGACTCAGAGGAAAACTATATTCTTATTACTTGAGGGAAATTATACACATTAATTACTTCTTAACAAATTGACTCACTCAAACCATTATGGCCTTGGGAAGATAATGAAAAAGACTCCACAACAATGGTCTTAAATCATTGTCTTTTGATAAAAAAATATAGTAAGAGAAACATAGCGTCATCAAAAACTCAATGGAATGATCAATGATGACGAACATATTTTTACCATCACCAAAAGAAACCAAAAAGAGCACTGGAAATGGTCAATAAAAGACCATTACTAGAAGTGTCACGAAAGGCAGAATTAGTGATGAACCTTTAATGTCCCTCACCAAAAGTTTCATTCAAAATGGATTTGGTGACAAACTTGAAAGTACCATCATTATATACACTTACACTAATGCTTTTTTAAGAACCGTCCCCATATGTGACATTGGTGACAAACCTTAAAGGTCCATCGCAAGCATGAATCTCACCAATGACCTTTTTTTTTGTAGTGATACACTCATTGTTCAGTGGTTCATCAAATAATATTGGGTCTTAGTGATTCGTTGAATAATCTGCGCTCTCGATAGTTTGTTAAATATACATTTTCTCATCAAATAATCATAGACATCTATGGTACAACTCTAACAACCTCACATTGAGTCTGCCATAATCAATACAACTGTAACAGGGCCATACGTTCCCACTTGCCCTCTTCTTGTTAAGTCTTTCCTACTTACACTATGAGTACTTTCCTCATATTTCTAAGGTTCCCTCTAGAGAAGGGAGATCAAAAGTTTAGGTTCCCTCTAGAGAAGGGAGATCAAAAGTTTCATTGAAAATGTATTTGGTGACAAACCTCAAAGGACCATCACTACATACACTTACGATAATTATTTTTTAAGGACTGTCACCATATGCGACATTTGTGAAAAAATTTAAAGGTACATCACAAGCACGACCTTGACCAATGACCTTTTTTGTTGTAGTGATAGACTCATTTTTTTGTGGTTCATCGAATAATATTGGGTCTCGGTTGTTCGTTGAATAATTTGCGGTCTCGATGGTTTGTTAAATATACTTTTCCTCATCAAATAATCATAGGCATATATGGTACAACTCTAACAACCTCACATGGGGTCTACCACACTTAATACAACTCTCACAGATTCATATGTTCCCAATTGCCCTCCTCTTGTTAAGCTTTTCCTACTTACACAAGGAGTAATTCCCCTAAAATTTCTAAGGCCCCCTCTAAAAAAGGGAGACCAAGTAAAATTACCATTAAGAGTCTTTATGAGTACATTGAATCTTTAGAAAGATGAAGAGAAGAAAGAGAAAACCGTTTTAAACTAGAATTAACTATAATGCTTGACAATAACCAAAAATTGTAGAAAATAAAATAATCACACTCAAGACTGAACTCTAAGGAATGAAAAAAAGAATTTAGGAAATAGAACATAGTAAAAAAACAATGGTTTAAGTAATGACACTTTGAAAAGAGAGATTTAAAATCTAAAAGAATAACTACATAATAAATCAACCCTAAGTAACACAGAAAATAAATTAGATATTAAGCTCATAAAATATGAAATTAATAAACTAATTATACTTGACCATGGGTGCCACAAAAGATCCTTACACCTTATAATTGTTGGTCTAGAAGGAAAAAACAATGAAGACACATTATAAATAGTTAAATAACAATTAAAAACAAAATCTCAATCTCATGATGAGAGAGGAAGTTATGATGATTTTCCTAAGGTCACCTCTTTGAGATGGAATTGAGAAGCCTGCAAATGTTCATGGAGATTTAGACTCAAATGGGTTTTAACTTCGGCTTTTGAAGCTTAGTAGAAAAAAAAAGTTATAGTGAAAATTCAAGGATGACCACTTTGAAGCGTCAAAACCTTAGAATGAAAAGCTTTGATACCAAATATTAAGCAACAAGCTCACAAAATAGAAGAATAGATAGATCAAATACTTCAAAATATGCCTCGTTGACTGGGAAACCTCATTTACATTACACAAATCAACAATTTTTGGATGATACAAATGACAAGACCTCCTTTCTACATATAGGATTGTAAGGGGTCACAATATAATGAGAGTGGATATAACAATAATATTGTAAGGGCACAACAATAATAATAATGAGCTTCTATGGGCACAATAATTAAAATATGGGGCCTAAGTGGGAACAACAATACAATAATGGGTTTGCACTAATACACAAGTAGTATAGTGACATAACATTGAAGAATGACATTAAGATTATGATTTTTGAGGTCCAATATAGAGCATTGATCTTAGTGGAAGTTAATCATCATCATCATATTATAAATATTTAAATAACTTAATTTTGTATTTTGTAACCTAAAACTGGTCAAATTTCTTATAATAAAATTTAATAACACCAACATCACAAATCAAAAGTTAAAAATGCATTAAAAGTAGTATTAATGAGGCTACATCATTTTCATGTCATAGAATAACACATGAATAAGGGAGGGAATTGAACTAGTGATCTAACATCAAGAAGTGCCTTAACAATACACTCATCACAATTTGTCCAAGACCACATGTACTATTTAGTGTACATTTTAATTACTCACTAAAATTCCATTATATATGAATCTATACACTACACAAGTGAGGACAAGGAATTTCTAAAATACAGGAGTGACTATCAAACTTAATTTAAGAAGGCTGGTTATTTCAACTTAAGGTGGATGAGGATGTAGTGATATTTTTCATTTTGTTAATTAAGGGTCTAGATTAATTAGCAAGGGAGTAAATTTTGATGAATTAAATGATAAATATAAATATAATTAATAATTAATTAAATATAAATTGTTTAGTTATATAAATTAACCAACATGAGCTAAGTTCCACTAGCACAACCCTTTGAGGATGTGCCTCTTTAGCAATCAGACCTAGGGTCAAACCTCAAAGAGAGAGTTGCAAAGAGATCTCATGTGCTATGGGGAGGAGACATGCTAAAATCAAGTGAGCTTGGACTAATGCTATCCCTGAAACCTAAAAAAACAAACAATTCAAAAGAGAGAAAAATAAATTAACCAACACCAAAAAAAATTTAATGACATAAAATTATTATTAAAAACGTCACGATTTAAATTAGAAAACCAAATCTTTATTGTTTATCTTAATATAACATTGAAATTTGTAATTTAATGTATAAGTAAATTATAATAAAGACCGAGGATATTGACTTAAATTCAAAATGTAATTACAAATATAAGCTATGTATATTATTGTTGAAGTTGTGACCTATTTTTTTGGTCTAGTAAAATATAAAAATGAAAATATAACCTACGTAAATGTAACTCTGGTAATCAAACTTCGACATACGTCCCATTACGGTTGAAGTCAGGGGCAACTCCCTATGAACCTGTTCAAAGGTTTCCCAAGGGAATTAAAATTTAGGGTTTGGGTGGAAACCAAAACACAAGTTTCGTTTAAGTCTACCGAGCAAGATTACTGATCACGGTGTCTATCGGTTCAAGCTTTCCCAAGGAAACTATTGTTCCGACCTCTCACAAAAAGAATTAAGGCTTCTGTGGCCATCAAATCACAACTTTTATTGGAAATATGAAAATAAATGAAGGTTAGCTTTCATTGGAAATATGTAGAATTTTTGGTGGGCTTGACTTAAGAAACATCAAGATTATACATCTAAATAAAATTTAAAAGGTTGCACATATTCTCCGTGGTTTTTCCTCTAATGGATTATATATAATCATTTTCCATGGAAAACTAAGTACAATCATGCATCAGTATAAATGTATAAAAACTAGGGGTTTAGAGCTGTCTTTTTATGAAAGCTACTTTATAAAAGATGTGATATTTATAACCTATGTGTAAAAGCTAAGGTTTTAGAGCTATTTCTTTATGGAAACTATTTTATAAAAATTAGTTATATGTGTTAAAAAAGAAGAAAATGTATAGCTTCTGCATTTGTGTCCCTAAACTATATTGTAGGTTCAAAACTACCCCTAGCTTCACAAGAATCTAAACTATAAAACCAGATCCCAGACACAAACTATAGAATGGGATCCCAAACAGTAGAGGATTGAAAGGATTGAGAAAAACACCTAAATGGTCATATGTTTTTATAAAACAAGAGTGAATAAAATTAAAAACATAAACATTAATCACTAAACTTATATATAATATATTTTTGAAATTATATTTATCTAATTTAATATATATTATAGTTATTAATCTTAAATAACTATTAAATTTATAACTAAATCATTAATATATATATATAATATATAAATTAGTTTATAAATAAATATGAGACCTTAAAAATATAAATATTAATGACTAAAAATATATATATATATATATATAATAATTATAAATATATATATTATACTAATTAAAATAATAATGGTTCACCTATAAATTGAATAACATGAATTTTAATAAACATTAACAAATATATTTTACAAAAAGTTTTGATCACAATTTTTACTGTTTTAGAGAAGGTTTCATAAATTTAAATTCTTTATAGTTATGATAAGATTTCACATCTTATTAATTCTTGTATATGTGGCTATCAACAAATACCATTATAAATATACAATATATTTAATAAATATGAAAATTTAAATATATAAAAAAAATATCTTATTGATTTTACCTAGAGTAAAACAATCTATTAACATGCCTGGTTCATTATATAATTATAATTATATATATAGATAGATATAGAAATAACCATATATAATAAAAACTTAAAATATAAAATGTAATTACAATTAGTCACATTTCTCAAAGAAATCAGTGTTCCCACGTCTGATATGAAAATTAAAATTAAAATGAAGTATACAAAATTGAGATTTATTGTGAGCTTCTCTTTCATTTCCCTTGAGGTTTCATTGGAAGTATGATAGTAAATGAAATTTAAATTTAAATTTATGGTTAGATTAAGATTGGCAAAACACAGTTTCATTTACATTGAAATTTTAAGAAATTTAAGTGAAAATTTTCATTGGGATTATTGAGGTAAATAAAATTTAAAAGATTGCATATGTTGTCCACTGTTTTTAGCTTTACATATTTTCTCTTATTCAGTTATATAATATTTTCCATGCTTAGAGTGTTTATTGTTTCCAGCTTTTCCAACAAAAAACTTTGTTGGAACTTTTCATAATTAAAATTTGACTTTAGCTATTCTAACAACACACAGGTTCATTTATCTGGAGATTTTTATTCTAAATATGAAAGAAATGAAATTGAAATTTAAAGTTTGTCTAGCAAACAAATCAAAACATTTACCTGGACATTTTCATTGGAAATATGAGAGTAAATGAAATCAAAATTTAAGGATGGTTTGACTTATGAAACTCTGTCATTTTACATTTAAATAGAATTTAAGAAATTGTAAATGTTTCTAATTAAGTTGATTAGTGAAAACTAACAACATTTATGCATTTGTATAGATATATTTTATTATTTTAGATTTAAATTAAACTTTTGGAAGTTATACATGTTATTAAGTAAGTTAATTAATTGTGATAAAGGTTTTTAAGTATTTTTGAAATTGTCATCAAAATAGTGGAGTGGTTAGTGAATCCTATTGAAGTGGTTAGAGCAAGAGTGGTTAAAAATAAATAATTATATTTCATAAAAAATCAATAGTATATATAAAAATAGAGTATAGTTAATATTTATCTTAATGGATGTAATTCATAAGAAAAAAGAAAAAAATTGTCAATTATAAACTATTGTTTTTTCAAAGACAAAAAGAATTGCATGAATTTAACCATATATTTGGAGAAGACTTATCCTAGAGGGATGATAGATTTTATTATTGATATATGAATAATAACAAATTTGTAATATAAAAGTTAAATTACCAAATTTTAATATGTATGATGCTTAACTTTAATTCACATAAAATTAGAGCATTATAACCATTTTCACTATCCAACAGATAATTGAAAAAATGTGGTGGATCATGGTTATAATATTTCTACTCATAGAAACCCTATTCAGAAATTTTGGTCAATTAAACATTATTTTTTTTAATATTTAAATTTTATAATTTTTATCAATTAAATAATAAATAATAATTACATAAAATATATTTTTTTTCCACAAGTTATAATTCTCACAACAAACTATAAAGATAAATAGAATGGAATGAGCAATTAAATAGCTATAATTATAATTAATTTAGGAGTTGTGTTTCAGTGTGAATTTTTTTATTTTTAGCTAAAATCTCCTAAAAAAATTTGTGGTGAAATTTTGATTTGTATTGTTTAAATTATTTTTTTTTATTTTTTATTGTGGTGAAATTTTGATTTGTATTGTTTAAATTATTTTTTTCTACTTTTTATTTTGAGACACTTTTATTTTGTAGAATTCACTCATCAACCAGATTTGTATGTGTAATTGAACTCAGATGATCAAAATTGCTTTACTACTCTGGTGAGAGGAAAGCAAGAAAATATGTCTACCAACGGCGGCCGCGTCAAGATGTTCGCGTCAAGATGTTGGCAGAGGAGTGGAAAGAGGCGTGGAAAGACGTTAAATGCGACACCTACGTTGCCACTCCACTCTCTCGAGTGGCTCGAATCGTAGTTTCCTTTGCTTATGAGGAAGCGAAAAGAAACGGAGGTATTCGAAGGTTCCAGCAGCAGGACTCGCGTCAGTGACAGTGTCTCATATTATTCCGTGACCGCTGGTATTCAGGATATGTTGCTGCAGGCTTATTGTGAGTTTTTCAATACAATTATTGAATAGTTTTGAAGTCTGAATAGTAGTTGTTTTTATGGGTGGCAGGTTGACTCAGATGTAGAGTCAGTCCGGAAGAATGATAGATTATCGTTTTAAACTTGATTAATCTGATGTTTGTATGTTATTTTTGAATGTGTTGAGTATGATGTGGCTTGGGGTCACTCTCAGTTCTAAATGCAAAATAGTGAAGTAAGGAATTTTTATTTAGTTGGAGAAATGAAAGGCCATTGTGAAGGTTTTTGCATGGCAATTGTGGATTTTAAAATTGTGATTTGGGTTTATTTTGGCAGTTTTTATATAGTAAAAGTATTACATTACCTAGTCTACTACCATAACAAGTTGTCATTGTGAATGGAAAATAGTGAGTAGTTGTAATTGTATGGAGATATTGGGATTTGGATTCATTTTGGAAGCTTTTATCTAATAAAAGTACTACATTACCCAACCCTCTTATCATAGCAAGTTGTAATTCTAAATTAGCTATAATTGTGAGTGGTAAATAGTGAGTTTGTGTTTTGGGACAATGGAGCTATTGGTGTACCTCCTTGCAAGCTTAGTTATAGTAGACTTTTATTTTTGGTACTCATTTATGGCTCTTCAAGTTTACTGGAAACTAAATGAAATTAGTTGCCTAGCTCTCAATAGCTCAAATCCCTATTTCTACTTAGGATTTTATGAAAATTTCTGGTTATGAGCATTATGTAAAGAAATTTTACAAAATATTCTTGGTTAGTCGCAATTATGAAATCCTTGGTATAAATAATGGCTCAGTACATTCTCAAACACTCATTTTGACTATTAATCCATGTGTTCATGGGATTCTTGCTTGCCTTCACTCATTGTTTTTCTTTATGATCTTAAACCCCCTTTTTCATGAAAAAGAAAACCTAAATATCACACGATTTACTATTAAGTTTTGTTATAGCTATGTTTCTAAACTTATGTTCAATTCCTATCAATTTTATAACAACTCTAATGACATCTCTCTAGAATTGAGAAAGACATATTCTCATATATTTACAATTGTTTCCTTTCCTCATCTTGATTCTATGTTAACACATTATTCATTATACTCCTTTCTCTCACTTCTCAAACTCAACTTACTCATCTATCTGGTTGTTCCTTCCAACACTTCATCACATGTTGGAACAACTCTAATGACATCTCTCTAGAATTGAGAAAGACATGTTCTCATATATTTACAATTGTTTCCTTTCCTCTGCTTGATTCTATTTTACCACATTATTCATTATACTCCTTTCTCTCACTTCTCAAACTCTACTTACTTACCCATCTCTTTGTTCCTTCCAACACTTCTTCACATGTTGGTCATGTTTATCTATTGTAAGCCTCTCTTTAATCCTCTCCTAGATGTTAGAGGAGAAAGTTCACTCTAGTGTGAGGTAAGACCAACCTTGATCAATCACTAATACTAACTTCCACCTCATTCATTGTTGATGCCTCTTGTATGTTGTGAAACTTTGCACCAAATCTCTGTTGCTTGGGGAAATCTCTCCTCTAATAGTTTTCTCCACAATCCAACACCACTAGGCTCCTTTCTACTAACTATGAATTTTTGATGTTGTTCACTTTTGGTGAAGTTATTAAACCTTCCCCCCTCTATTCCTTTCTAATATGGTCAGGTTCTCTACCTTCCTCTTTTTCCTTTCTTATTTAAGCTAGCCAAGACTTAGATATTATGCTTAGACTATTCATAAAGGTGTTTAGTATTTAGAACAACCTTCCCCTGTTGGATTCATCTTATTCTATTTTGTCTCAATATCCTTGTTGTGAAGGGGTGACATACCTCTAGATCTTGGTCTTTTGATCCTTAATGTAAGGTACATACCTTAGCAACTCCACTAATTTGTTGGTGTACTCTTCAGGTGTCATCTACCAAAGTTTGTGTTTATAGAACTCCTTCCCTCCAGTGTCATAATATTTTTCACACAAGTACTTCCCTTGAAAGTAATTTTCAAACAATCTCCATGCTACCTCTCTCTCTCCCCTTGATTCATTTTATATTCTTGAAATCCTCCCACCATATATCATCCTTTCCTTTTAGACTAAAAAAAACCACCCTCAAATTCTCTTGACATACAGATGTAGCTTGAAGTAATTTTTAGTTCCCAAAATCCAAGCCTATACATCTTATGCTTTCTATACATCTCCATCAAAGGTTGGGACTCTTGCTTTCTTAAATTATTATTGCATGTAAGTCTTTATCCCCCCTTCTTTGCACTGTCCAATGATTGGCTAAGACTACTTTATATTCTTTTTGGAGAGATGAGCAATTTTATTCCTCAGTTTGCATGTATTCTCCTATATCTTAATTAACTTCCCTCTCATTTCTTATCATCCAATTTACAATTTTGGATATCTCATGGGTTTTATTAGGCTTGTTCTTGTAGTGATGGATAACACCAACCTTATGTTGTCTTTTTCCTTGTAATTTTAATAGGATTTTCCACAATATAGCATTTACTTGCTTGTTCCATGAAAATCTTATCATTTTTTGCCTTTACAACTTCTTATCTAAGCTCTTACACTTCTAAGAGTTTTAATGAGTTTAGGAGTGTCTTTCTCTTTGATCTTTCCAACTTACTCCTCTTGATACCTCACAAAGTCATGTTCATACAACTTTGTTCAAAGCTACTACTCATAGCAAGTTGTAATTGTGAATGAGGTGTAAATGTGAATATTAAATAGTGAGTTTGTGTGTTGAGACTATGGAGCTATAGTTGTAACTCCTTGTAGGCATGGTTACAATTGACTTGTTTTATTGGTACTCAATGATGGCTCTGGTTTTATCTTATTGTTGATTTCTAAGTGTTTTTTTTAATATTCCTTAACATCATAAACACTTAGAATGTAATTCTAGCCAATGGTACCCCCAAAAACTCCCTAGACAAAAGGTTGTAATCCATATTTTTAATAAAAAAAAATCATTACTAAGTTATCCATATGTGTGAATATTTTTAGAATTTGTACTTATTTTATGAGAAATTGCTTTCCTTCAATGTCATATTTTTAGGGACTTTTTTCTATGATATAATGTACATATGTACATGTTTTCTTTTTGTTGTTGCAAAACAATTTAAATGTTGCATTTCTATTGTGTCCTTTAATTCATTAGATTTTAGTTTATTTATTTTATTTGCTATAAATAATTTTTTAAATAGTAACACAACATGCCCCAACCACATTTATTTCTTTAATGAATAGTATTTTCAACAAAGTACTTAGATCAATTTGTAAAGATCTTCGTTGATGATATTATAATTTATTCAAAAACATTGGAAACATCAACAATTATTAAGAATAGTGCTAAATACACTTAGAGAGCATCATTTGTATGTAAAATTTAGTAAATGTGAGTTTTATCAAAATTAGATTCAGTTTTTGGTTCATGTAATATCTAAAGAAAGAATTGCAGTAGACCTTGAAAAGGTCAAATAAGTCCTTGATTGGTTAGTTACCAGGGACTTGGAAAATACTCAATCATTTATGGAAAACACATGTTATTATCATAGGTTCATAAATGTCTTTTATAAGTTGGCTTATCTAATAACATCCCAACAAAAGAACTAAGTTAAATTTATATGTACTCAAGAGAGTTTTGATTGACTAAAATATTTGCTAATTGTTGGTCCCATAATTAAAACTTTTGATCCCAATAAAGACTAAGTAGTGTGTACAAAATCTTATTTAGAGAGGCTAGGAGTGTTAATGCAAGACAATTATGTTATTCCCTATGAGTCTAGAAAATTGAAGGAGCATGAAAAGAACTATGTCCCTTGTGACTTAGAGTTAGATACATTAATTCATGCTTTCAAAAATGTGAAGGCATTATTTTTAGTTAAGAAATTCATGTTAATAACTAATAATATTAGTCTGATATATATTTTTAGTCAACAAAATTTAAATGTAAGACAAGAAAGGTGGATGCCATTCCTTAATGAATTTTATTTTGAGATAAAACATATAAAATGAAAGGAAAACAAAATATCAAATGCACTTAGTGGAAGTATGAATTATATTTGTAGAATTAATAGTAGTAGTATCAAAATGGATATCATTAAACATGTTAATGCAACAACTTAAGAATATCAAGAATATAGAGAGATATAAGAAAAAATTTGGAATGAAAATTCTCCAAAGGAGAATAGACTATCCTCCAAATGGCTATGGTTTGCTCACATTTAAATGTAGACTTTATATTTCAAATGTGTAGAGGCTGAAGCAAGTGATTCTAGATGAGAATCATAAGAGGGCTTCTTCACTTACACAGGTTACCAAAATCTTATAACAACACTTACAAACGAATTTTATTGGCCAAGGATGAAGGCATATGTAGTAAGGTACTTTACTAAATGTTTTGAGTGTCAAAAAGCTAAGGTAAAACAACAACACCATGAGATACTATTAAATTAGTTGCCTATCCTTGAATGAAAATGGGATGTTATTTCCTTAGATTTGATAATAGGGTTACCTAGAACCATAAGGAAACATGAATCTATAGTGGTTGGGATTCATAAAATAAGTAAAGAAACCCATTTTATTGGTGTCCAAGTATGTTAAAGATGGAAATTTAGCTAAAGTATTCATGAGGGAAATATTCAAACTCTATGGAGTACTAAAAATAATCATTTCTCACAAAGATGCAAATTTCACATCAAATGTTTAGAAGGAACTTTTTAGAGGGTCACAAACTCAATTAAATTTTAGTATTTCCTCACATCCTCAAAGAGACGGATAAATTGAAAGAACTAATCAAATCCTTAGAGATATGATTTGTATTTATGCAAGGTACCTACCCACTAAATGGCACCATTGGTAAAGTTTACATATAATAAAAGTTATCAAGCATCTCTAAATATGATTTCTTTCAAATTAGTTTATGGATGGAAGGGATATATTCCCTTCAACTAGAGTCATCGAGAGTAAAGATTGTTTTTAGAAAGTGATCTCTTAAGAGAGAGGGAGTGAGTGGTTAAACTCTTAAAGCTAAATTTAAAAACAACCTATAACACCCCCATCCCACATCTTACTATGATTTAATTGGAAGTCCTAAGATAGCTTAAGGAACTTGAACGGATGAAATGACACGTACACACATTTAGCATCACCAATAGTACTCCTAGGAACTCTCCCAACCTCTCAAGTAACTAGACCTTGTATTTCAATGATTTTGTTTACCATTAAACCCCTTGAAGCTCCCTTGATATGGTAAATCATGTGCCTACGAGACTCTGGAAACTTGGAGAACATGGGTATGAATGCATCTAGGGAGTTTTCTGCCCATTTTCGTGTATGTGTCACCGATATTTGAGCCAATTTTTCAGGCCGAGAGCAGAGTTCACTACCCTAAACTCAATGACACATTTAGGAATGCAAGATAACAACAAAACAATGATATTAAGTCAATTACTTGAGGATTTAATTGACTTGACCCTAGTTGTCATGATAGGAATTTCGTCAAGCATGTCACAATTATGAAATCTAGTGGTTTAAAGAGCACAAATGGCATAGGGGTCTCATAATCATCTCAAAATCACCAACAAACATTTAGGCCTCAACACATTAGCTATACTTTCATCCATTAGGCAATATATACATTGTTCATTCATTTATAAGTAAAAACATAATGGGATCCATACATAGCCATTGCTATAATACATGTCCATAACCAAGATAATAACAACAAAAATACCAAGGAAACAACAACCATATAATCCACATATGAACCATTATAATACTCATGAATTAACAAGGAGAAATAACATCATATTAATGATGCAAATGCTAACAAGGTTTGAGACTTCCACGAACCACCTCACCATAGACATGGGTGCACAAAATCTCTCTTCACCAAGTCACCCCATTCCAATTCCAATCATGCATGTGGGATATTATGAAATAAAAATGGATCAAAAACATCGAGGGCTTACAAAGGACAAACCACCTCAACCCATCAAATAGTGATTCCACCTCACGATCAAAAATCACAATACCATCATGAGATTGGTCTCTACCCAAGCCTTCTAGGGCTCGAGAGTGCTTTTTCCAACCCATGCTTCTAAAAATAGTAGCTCAACCCACAACTTACTCTCAGCTTCGAAAGTGTTTGTCCAACCAAGGCTTCTAGGACTAGTAACTCAACCCAAAAAGGGGTTTGAGATCATTTCGACAAGCAAGGCTTACACGACTAGTAACTCAACCCAACATGTTACAGCTCTTTGAGAGCATTTTTCCAACTAGGGCTTTGAGGAACTAGTAACTCAACCCAAGCTAAAGGAAACATGAGAACCAACTCGAAAAATAAGGAAATGAGCCGACAAAACCATGGATATCAAGGAGATGGAAACAAAAAATCCACTGTCAATCGAAGGAATCGTCCATGACCATGACAAATAATGACCTATAAACCACATGCATATGCCATGCATGCCAAAACTAGTGAGGAAAAGATACATAAAAATGAGTACATGCAAGAAAAATTCATTGCTACTACTCATGGCATGGAATCTTATGCTTTCCTACTCTTTGTTTGCCTTCTTGCACCAAAACTCCAAGTATGCCACACACCTATAAGAGTTCTCCAAGAAAACTCTAAGTGTCCAAGAGTATGAGAAGAGGAAATAGAGAGAGAGAGCTCGAAAATTTAACTAACAAAAGTTTTTCAATTGATCCTCAAAAGCCCTTTTATTAATGAGGCCTCTATTTTCTTCATTTTCCATTATTTTCATTCATTTTCCTCCTCACATGCAACATGTGACCTTTCACCTCCCTGTTCTCCTAATTTCCACTACCTTTTATAAATAAATGTGCCAAAATTCCACTTTTCCTTCCCAAAGCATTTGCAATTACCTTTGCCAATTTCCTTAGCCATTAATTAATTAGCACTCCTCCCCATCACAATGCTTTTTCCCAACATTAAACTTGGAATAAGTCTTCCATCAACCATGATTATTTTTCCTTTATTAACTTTTATTAAATGGAATTTTCATGAGGGTTGTTACAAAACCCTCCTCCTTGGGGGAACACTGCCCTCGGTGTTCAACAACACCTACAACCAACAAGGCTATTGTAAGAAAAACATACTACCGATGGATCTTTAGAACTTAGCTTGTTGCAGTATTTATAACATGACAACATAATAAGTATAACTTGATAATGACATGACACCCATACAACTTATTAGATCTATATAACATAGCTTATGGTGGTATTTACATCCATATACATAGGTGCATATACCGACCATCATGAAAGCATGTACCAAAAACATATACCAAAGATATATAGCTCAACTAGCAAATAAGGAATGATACATAACCTACATCTCATCTCACATCTCCCATGTAGCTTCATGAGGCCCAAAGTGCTTCTATTGGACTTTAAATGGATGCTAATAATATCATAACAAATTTGATACCCACTAAATTTTTTAAATGTTGCGCTTTATTAATGGGAATTATTGTGTGTCTTAAGTGAGACCTTCTTGCCCCTATAATATGGAATACATTACGACATTTGCCACCAACACAACAAATTTAGAAACATTTCATTAAGCTTGAGTCTATCATAGAGCCAACATACAAAAATGGGATATAATTGTCTAAATCTTTGAAATATAGTAGATGAGTTAAATTAGGGTTTAATGAGTGAGGGGCTAGGGTTTAACTTACAAAATGCCTTCAAGTGACTTGAATTCTTTTAACCCTCACCCTAAATTTTCCCTAAGATTATTTAGGGATGCTAAATATTATTGGAAATGAGTTGGTAAAGGTAGAAGGTGGAATTAGGAAGAGGTGCTTGAGGAAAAAAGCTTATTTTATTGGTTCTTGGGAAAAATGGAAAAGAAATGCTACTTTTAGGAATTTTTTGGCTATGTTAATGTACAATTCCTACCTCACAAGACATGAATTTGTGAGTAAGTCATGATAGTAATTTAAGTAGTTAAATACTACTAAATTAATTCCTTAGTGTATAGAGGAGGATATGGTATACTTAGCCATAGTAGGGTACTAAGCTCTCAATACTAATCTTGACATTTCATTTTGGGATGGAGGTGGTGTTGCAAGCAAAAGACCTTACAATTATAGAAGGACTAGACCAATTTTGATATTAGAAAATTAATAACATTGTTGGGTAGAGTATATTTCTTGAGTGCATCTTGAAGGAGTTTATAACATATGTTCTAATTGAGATAAATCCTTTCTTGGATGGCAATGCATATTTGAAGGTGTCCATGATAAGAATCAAAATAAAACCTTTCGTGTGATTTCTACATTGATCATTATATTAGGAGATCGTGGTGGAAACTAGAGCCATCCTAACAATAGTTGGAAAATGAATACACTACCAATTTTCCTCTATGGCACAAAGGGATGTTAAAATGTATGGTTCTATGATTTTGTGTAGTTTGATAAGACAAGTTGTGTGACAAAAAATAAGCTAGAAAATACTACTCGTTTCTACTAATATCATCTATCTTTTTCTAGAGAATACCCATAACCATTTCACCTTCATTATTTCAAGCATACGAAATATTATTTTTACTTCTTAGATGATTACCAAATAAAATCAATTTTATCATACAAATGCCCTCAAAATAACCATTGAAAGAGTCCAAGCACCATCTTACAATTTTTGTTATAGCTAGAGCAAATTCTTCAATAAGAGACCCACAAGGACCTAAATATTCAATTACTATTGCATCCCAAACCTATAAATTAGAGGAAATAAATGACCACTTGTTATGTAAATATGAAATTTGCTTTAATTTTTTTTTAAAAGTAAATGCATTTCCTCCATGCTAAAACAAATATTCTTTCCAACATAATAAATTTTATTTAGTCTAAGTTTTCATGATCAATGTCAAGCCAATGAATGGTTGCACTTCAATATGTCGATAAGTGTAGAGATCATTTCATGAATATATTATAGATTTTTCATGGAATTTTTTTAAGCTCTATCAATTTTCTTTTCTAGAATTACCTATTAGTGCTTATGTCAACTCCATCAAGTTTAAAATAGAAATGTCAAGAGGTTATTTTGTGGTTCGAATAGCGAGCTACGGAGAGCAATTTGAGACAAAGTGAGACTTTGCGCTCAACACAATAATGTTTTGACAATGAATTGGTTGGGTTCCTAAGTCATATATAAAACAAGGCTATCTATGAGGGTATGATAACTAGGGAGTACAGAAATGTGCTAGGGAATGTTACGTAGTACAAACACATGGTAGATAGTTCAAAGTAGGGAACGTTTTAGGAGTGAAATTTTGCAAATCAGCTTTTTTTTGCACATTTCCTCAAAAACAATATTCACCAATTTCATTAGAAAATTTCCTACTTTTTACATATATCTGATTAAATGAATGATATTCACCAAAAATTACCAATTTTAATAGTAAATTAAATATTTTTATTGAATATTTGGCTACATTCTATACATATGAGCTTTCAAACCAAAATAGTTGCCTAAAAAATATAGGAAAATATTTAAATCATTAAAAAATACCCTCGTTTAAAGGCATGTTAGGCTTGCTTAGACATTCCAACTACTAAGGTGTGCCAAGATGTCTCTATTTCCAAGAAGTGTTAGGGAGTGCTATGGAAAGACAAGGGAGCACTAGGTCAAAATGCATGGAAATGAATGAATAAGAGTGTGTGATAGGGAGTGTCAATGAGTTCGAATTATGATAAGGAGGAAGTGATGAGGTATGCTAGGAAGTTCTAAGGTATGCTAGAGGCCAAGACAGCATGTCAATATGTCTTAGGTTCTAGGATGTGCCAACCAATGTCACAGAGTGCTAGGGAAATACAAGGGAGCACTAGGTCGAGGCATATTAGAGTTCAACATCATGTGAGGGAGTGCTAGGGTGTGCTAGGAGGTGCTAAAGCCTACCAAGGAAGGAAGATGATTCTAACACATGCCACATAATGCCAAGGGATTGTTAAGCATGCCATGTGCTATCACATGTCATCATGTAAAATATGTTTCTTAGTTTTTTTATGACCATAATTAGACATGAGCCTTGTCTTTGTAACTTGTTAAGTGGGATAAGTTGTGGTTAGAAATGAGTAGTCTAAGATGAGTTATAGGGAGTTCTTAGGTGAGAAAGGCATAGTCTAGTTGTAGTAAACATAACTTGGTTAAGTTTTTGTAGTTGAGGTAGGCCTTGATTGGGTTACTAAGTCCCAAAAAAAGTAAGGGTGGTTGTGAGGGCATGATAGCTAAGGAGTGTCATGGTTTTCCAAGGAATGAAAAGGTGTGATAAAATATTCTAGACAATGTCAATGCATGCCAAGGAGTGTTAAGTAGTTCCAAGGTATCGCAAGGGAGAACTAGATCAAAATGCATGGGAGTGGACAAATAAGAGTGTGCACAAGGGAATGTCAGTGAATTCTAAGTGTCCCAAGGATAAAGTGTGTTAGGAGAATTTTTGGAATAAGACTCATAGGAGGTAAGCCTACAATTGTGATAAAGTGGTGAACAAAGTAGTTTAAGGAAAATGGAGACTTTGGGCTGGGCACAACACTATTTTTCCAATGACTTGGTTGGGTTCCCGAGTTGTAAAAAAAAGAAAATCTATCTACGAGGGCATGACAAATAGATAGTGCTAAGGTCTTCGAGGGAATGGCAAAAAGTTCTAACTCATTTATATAGTTTAAGAATGTGTTATGCATGCCAAGACATGCCAAGATGTGCAAGGAGTTAGGGTGTGGTGCCAACACATAGTAGGGAGCGTTAGGGAGTTCCAAGGAAAAACAAGGGATCACTAGTTTTAAATGCATATAAATTAATGAATAAGAGTGTTTGATAGGGAGTGTTAACAAGCTCTAGGTGTGTTAAGTTGGGAGTTGCAAGGAATGCTAGGCAGTGTCATGGCTTGCTAGAGTGGTAAGGAAATGTGCCTAGACATGCCAAGTGCTATGCTATGCCAATGTGTGCTAAGGAGTGTTAGGGAGTGCCAAGGAAACACAAGGGAGCACTAGGTAAAAATGCATGGAAATGAATGAATAAGAGTATGACATGAAGTGTGCGCGAGTTCTAGGTGTGTTGAGGAGGGAGTGAAAAGGTATGTTAGGCAGTGCTAAGGCATGCTAGATTGTTAAGGCAACATGAAAGCAAGCTGTGTGAGGAGCCAATGTGTGTCATCACGTGCTGGGATGTGTTAGCCATGAGTGCCAAGGAAACACAAGGGAGCACTAATTGAAAATGCATGGAAATGAATGAATAAGATTTTATGAAAGGAAGTGTTAGTGAGTTCTAGCTATGCTAAGGAGTGAGTGAAAGGTTATTCTAGGTAGTGCTAAGGAATTCTAGAGGCGAGGGTGGCATGCCAAGGTGTGCTAGGTTCTAGGGCCACCAACACGTGCGAGGGAGTGCTAGGGAAACATAATGGAGCACTATGTCAAAATGCATGGAAATGAACAAATAAGAATGTGTGATAGGGATTTTTAGTGAGTTCTAAGTGTGTTAAGTATAGAGTCACAAGCTATGTTAGGTAGTTCTATGGAATGGTAGAGTGCGACAGTGACATGCCAATATGTACGAGGTGCCATGGTGTGCCAATGTGTGCTAGGAGTGTTTGAGAGTGTCACAAAAAATCAAGGGAGCACAAGCTCAAAATGAATGGAAATGAATGAATAAGAGTGTGTGATAGGGAGTGTTAGTGACTTCTAGGTGTGTTAAGGAGCGAGTGACAAGGTTATATGCTAGGCAGTGATAGGGAATTCTAGAGTGTTGAGTCATGTCAAGGCGTGCTAGTGTTTTCTAGGGATTTTCAAAGCATGCCAAGGAATGCAGGGCATGCTATGTACATGTGCCACATAGTGCCGAAGGATTCTAAGAGGTGTTAGATGCTATGGCATGCTAAGATGTAAACTGTGTTGCTTAGTTGATTTATGTCCATGGTTGGATGTGAGCCTCATCTTGGTAACTTTTTAAGTGGGATGATTTGAGATGCAAATGAGTGGATAAGTGTTTGTGACACAAAGTGTTAGTGACTTCCATGTGTGATGAGGAGGGAGGGACAAGGTATGCTAGCAGTACTAGGGCATGTTAGAGGCTAAAGAAACTTGCCAAGATGTGCTAGGGTGTGCCAATGCTTTATAGGGAGTGTTATGGAGTGTCACAAAAACATAAGGGAGCGTTATTTTCAAATGCATGGAAATGAATGAATAAGAGGTGTGACAGGGAGTGTTAATGGGTTATATGTTTACTAAGGAGGGAGTGACAAGGTATTCTAGGTAGTGCCAAGGCATGCTAGAGTCATAGAGAAGCATGCCAAGATGTACCAAATTCCATGGTGTTCCAATGCATGTTAAAAAAATTTAGTGACTGTTAGGGAAACTCAAGGGAGAACTCGGTCAAAATGGATGGAAATGAATGAATAAGAGTGTGTGATGAGGAGTGTCAATGATTTCTAGGTGTGCTAAGGAAGGAGTGACCTGGTATGCTAGGTAGTGCTAAGGCATGCTAGAGTGTGATGGTAGCCCACAACCAAGATGTGAGAAGTGCCAACGTGTGCCAACACATGCTAGGAATTGTTAGGGACTCTAAATGAAACAAAATGGAGAAATAGGTCAAATTAATGCATGGAAATGAATAAATAAGAGTTTGTGACATGAAGTGTCACTGAGTTCCAGGTGTGCTAAGGAGGGGGTGCCGAAGCATGCTAGAGGTGAGGGATACATTCCAAGACGTGTCATGTTCCACGGTGCGCCAATGCATGACAGGGAGTGTTTGGGAGTGTAGGGAAAACATAACATAGCATTAATTTCAAATGCATGGAAATTAATGAATACAAGTGTGTGACAAGGAGTGTTAGTGAGTTCTAGGTGTGGTAAGAAGGTAGTGACAATTTATGCTAGGTAGCACTAAGTAATGCTAAAGTGTCACGGAGACATGCAAAGATGTACCAACTGTCAAGCTTTGTTAATGCGTGTTAGGGAGTGTTAGAGAGAACAATGGAAACACAAGGGAGAACTAGTTTAAAATGCATGGAAATGAAAAACTAAGAGTGCGTGATATAGAGTTTTGGTGTGATATAGAGTGATAAATAGGGATTAACATTACTCCATATCCTCTTCTGGAATTGTTGTGGCTTTCCGTGGTGTAAAGGTCCTATGCTAACTTGGATCCTGAGTGATATTGATCTTATTCTTTTTGTTGAGACTTTGGAAAATGATGAATCTAGTGTCCGTGACCTTGATGGATTAACTCTTTGGTCAACTTTGAATAAGAAATCCTACAAGAGGGGTTTTGGTGGTATAGTCTATTATATAAGAAACATATGTTACTCTCACATCTAACTTCATAAAATCAACCCCTTCAATGAGTACATTTGGACCAAGATCTTTGATTTTAACACTAATAGGATATTTCTTACAATCTACAGTTTGAATTCTATCAACTCTACATCCTATAACAAAAATAACTTGGATAATAATTTCCCTTTCAATAACTTGGAAAAATATATCGAAAACCTAATTAATGAAGGTAATATCCCTTTTCTTGAGGACTTTAATGCTAGAACTACTACTAACAAGTGCCCTCTCTCCAATTACATGATGTGTTTCCATGGTCTGGGTAGCAACATCATGGATTATGCGATTTATGATACCGATGTCCTCAACTATATTGCAAAATTTAAGCTACTTAACGGGTATGATACTGAATCTGACCACACACCTTTGTCTTTATCGCTCAATCTTGTTATGCGTACCACCCACATGTAGAAGATCAGTGAAAGAAAATGACACATTTTCTTCAATAAGAATAGTGTCGACCTTATCTTAAGTGAGTTAGAAAGGGATTTAGGTTCCCTAACTTGTAATAATAACATTGATCAAATTTATCACCATTTTACTACTATCCTTTCAACTAGCATTAGAAAGTTCCCTAATGATACTTCATACAAGAAAAATGATAGAACTTCCAACCCTTGGTATCAAAAATATTGTAAAATTGTCACGAAAGTGATTAGAGACGCTCTTAATGAAATAATTAGGCTCCAAAATATAAGTATATAAAAAGTTATCATGAAGAGGAAGAATAAGTAATATATCAATAAGAGACAAGAGCATATTCTCAGCCTTTCTAAAGTTGCGCACAAAACATTTTGGTGGAATGTTCATAAAACTAAAGATAATCATTCTATCCCCTTAGAAAATTGGGACAACTATCTTAAGAAGTTATATGATTTTAAGGACAACATGGGCACCATCTTAAACACTCTGATCAAGGAAGATATATTTTCTCTAGAAGATGTTGAGTCTAGGATTAATAAGCTTTCTAATGTGAAAGATAAAGATATTGAAGGATAAGAAGATGATATCCTTAAAATGGGAAGATCTATCCTCATTCCTCCTCTCCATAAGCTTCTCAATTTGGTGATTAAGCATGGCTTCCGTAATATTTGGGTGTAAAACTTTATTGTGCCTATATTTAAAAATGGGGAAAAAATATTCCCTCTAACTACAATACCATTATGATTAGCCACATCCTAGCCAATCTATATGGGCTCATTCTGGAAAAGACTCTTAGCCTTTGGCTTGAAAACCATGGTAAAAGAGCTAAATAGGAAACTAGTTTTAGGATACATCACTCGACTATCGACCACACTATCACTCTGAGGATCATTGCAGAGGAATATCACAATAGTAAAGCTGATCTCTTCTATTGACTTGTGGACTTTAGAAAATATTTTGACATTGTTGCTCAAGATAAGCTCTCGAAGTGACTTGAAGAGATCATGGCTCTTCCTAAACTAAGGATTGAAATGATCCACCTCCATTAGACTATCATTGCCAAGATTAAGACCAATGAAGGGTGGTCTAAAAATATCAAATGCAATATCAGGGTTAAGCAAGGGTTTCCCCTACCGCTACCCCTTTTGGCATTTACATCAATAAGCTAGAGGAGTGTCTGGAAAATGTAGGTTGCAAGGGCAACATCCTTGCTGGTATAATCATTACTCTTCTCCATGATGTGGATGATATCAATCTTCTTGAAAAAATCCATTATTAACTAGACAAGTAGCTAAAGACACTTCATGTCTAATGCTCCAATATGGGTATGGTATTCAATACTAATAAGACTAAATTCATGATCACCAAATCCAAAAATATCACCCATGGTAGTTTCATCTATGATAAACATAACTAAGAGCAGGTTTCTTCTTATAAATATTTCGGTATTGACATGCGTCATTAGCTCAAATGGAATTATAACATTGAGAAAAGGATTATGAGAGGCAGGATAGCTTATTATGAGCTTGAAACCAATTATAAGTTCGTCGATATTTTCATTTGGAGTAAACAATGTTCCTCTTTGAGGCTCTCATCACCTCTATTCTCTTATACATATGTGCAGTTTAGGGTTACAATATATCCAAAGAGTCGCGTAGAAAGATTGAGATGAATCAAAAGAAATTCATAACATACAACCTCAATATCAAGTGAAATACCCCCTAACCTATCCTATTGATCGAATCTGGCCTTTCCCCCATTGAAAGTACCACTATGTTTAGATATATGATGTTTAAGAAGAAGCTTTACAACATGGAATCTAAGAGGCTCCCAGAGGTTGCTTCTAATTTTAGTCAAAACCCCCACCTTCACCTTAAGCATGGGTGACATAAGGATGCCTGGTCTTGGCTCGACCTTTGGGGGATTAAAGAGGAGATCATCATGGGAAGCAAGGATAATGTCAAATATATTGTTTCCTCCAATTTTAAAGACAAGTTGTCAAATGATAAGGAGGTGGAAGTTAGAAGGAATCTAAGATACTATAAGGAGGTGATCAACCCCACACTCGATAACCATATTTATCTCTTTGTGTTGACTAGAACTAAGAAGAAAATAAACATCGCTAGGATACAAAGTAATGCTCATGAGATTCGAAGTGAAACTAGGCAATGGGCTACTCCCAAGATTCCATCAGACGATAGAATCTATCAGATTTGTGATATTGAGAAGGTGGAAGATGAAAACACTTCCTTCTTCCTGACTCTTACTCACATCTGCTCTAAATTCCTTAACATATGACACGTTTCCAATCTTATTGAATTATTAAGGAAACCCAACTATAGCAATCTTGGAGCCCTTGTTTCCCTTATTTGTTATCATAGAAACAATATTTTGAATGTTATGAAACCAACTCACAAAATATAAGAAGAGTTAGATCAACGACTTTAAAATAAGCCTCTTTGAGGGGGAAACCTCCTTTACATTACACAAATGAACAATTCTTGGATGATTTAAAAGAGAATACCTCCTTTGTCTATATAGGAGTCTAAGGGGTCAAAATATAATCAAAGGCGACATAACAATAATATTATAAGGGCACAAAAATAACAATGGTTGGCTTTTATGGGGCACAACAATAACAATATGAGGACTACATGGGCACAACAATACAATAAGGGGGTTGCACTAATAACAATAAGTGGATACACTAGTAGTATAGGGACCTAACATTCTCTTTTTCTCCAAGAAAGTCTTTTCCTCAATGCTTGAGTAGTTTTGGATGCTTCTGTATAAAATTATCCTCTTCCCTTGTGGAATATTTAGCAGGTAAGTTCTTCCACTTTATGAGATACTATAAAATTAATTGATTTCATAGATGTCGGGTTCTCGTTTCCATGACAATATTCAAGTTCCATCATGATTTTTCCTTCCTCAATAAGTTCTCACAATATTGCTTGAAATGGGAGCTTCTCACCTATAACCTTATTTAAACATGAAACATGGAGAATTAGGTGCACTCGAGAAGATGTGGGAAAATCCAATTTGTATGCCATGGTACCTATATTTTTCAACACCTTGGAAGGACCGTAATACTTTGGTGATAATTTCTTATCATTCTTAGCTTGCTTTAGGGACATTTGTTTGTATGGTTGTCGCCATAAAAATACCTAGTCACGTAGATCAAAACTTGTTTCTCTCTGATGTTGATCTGCCTATTGTTTCATTCGATTCTACGTCAAAGTGAGGGTATCATTTAAGAGTTAGATAACTTGTTGTTGATGTTTGATGTGATATTCCATTACTTGAACCTTAGAATGATTGTCTAAGACTTTTTCGAGGTCTATAGAAATAGATGATTTCATTGTTTGAACCTCTAGTGAACATAATCATGGAATTATGCCATGTTTTTATTTCTTTAGAATCTTTGTCATGCCATTAGACATTATTATATTTCCTCGCTTCCCTATAATACCCCTTAATCTAACTTCCTTTCCTTCCAAAAAAAAAAATTCAAAAAAAATTCTTGAAAATTAAATTTTATCATACCCAAATATTATAACCATTAGACTCCTACTACAACATCAACACCACCCATTGTTATGTAAGTCATTGGACTATTCAATACATATTCTCACATGGATAACTTGATATTATGGCACTTTTGAGAGGTATTTATGATTCATCCATTTGCAACCATCACGTGACACTCTAGTACTAGATATAGGAAGCAATTCAATCCCTTGGCTATCCTACAATGAATAAAATTATGGGTACTACCCCAATCAATCAACACTATTACCTTTTTATTCTTGATATTCCCTTCTCTCTTGAGAGATTGATGAGTGGTAATTACAATAAATACATTACAAGGTATGGTCAGTTCATTTATTCTTTCTCTCACTTTGGTTTGTAATACCCCTCCCTTGTGTACTACATTATCGTAAACCTAAGCTAAGTTAAAGCTAGGCGTGAAATGCTCCTTTGTGTGTTAAATGTTTGTAAACCTAAGCTAAGGAAAGCTAGGTTTGATACCCTCCATTGTGGGTTAAACTATTCTAAACCTATGCTAAGGAAAGCTAGGTGAAATGTAATATGAAAAGAAAATGTGTTATTAAATAAATTAAAAAAATAAATCACTTGGAAGGTGGAGCGCCGAGAGAGAGGAGATGCTTGCCAAATACCATGAGGAATGGGATGGAGATGAATCTTTCATGATAATCTTCTAGATAGGATTCTAGGTAAGTTTGAATGGATTGGATATCCATCACACAAAAAAGCTTTGGCAGAGATAAAGACAAGATTTTATGTGGAAAAGCGTCATGGTAGATAGAGACGAGCTTTTCTAGATAAGACCTAGGCAAATGGAAAAATCCATAAAGAGGGACATTTCTAATGGTAACTAAATCATGAAAGAGGGTATTAAATACCGAGTGCATTGATCAATTGGGGATAGTTGATCCTTGGCAAGATCTTCGGCTTGGGGGGAATTAGTTGTGATTCATGGCTGGGTGGTGGTTATCCTCCCTTCAATAGATGTTTTAGTGGGATTCATGGTGTGAAATATTTTGTATGATGATTTCTTCCCTTTCTATTTTAAATTCATTTACCTTATGAAAGAAATTGTATAAATTTTATAGCAATGAGAATGATTGAAGGAATTACATGTGACTCTTACAGATGAGTAGATTTACTTATGGTCACAGAATTTATGAGATAATGTTATATGGATGAAAGTGACAATTTTGGCATAACAATGAAATTATAATTTAGCTTGTTAAAGGATCAATGTATATAACTTATGTAGTATTGGTATATCTAATCCCTTGTTAAGGTAAATAGTCATGCTTGGGACATTTATTTCCTCCAAAAGAAGAGGCTTAGTAGGTAGTTGTACTACTTGGGCCATGGAACTATTTTTACTTATGATCAGAATTTATTTGTGACTATTGTACATAAGAAATGTGGTAGCATTTTTTTTGAGTTGATAATGAAAGGATTTTTAGATGAATGATCTCATTAATGATTCTATGGAATTAACTTCATGAGGTGGCCATATATAGATTAAGATATGAGATAAATAATGGCATGAGATGTGGGTGCATTCAAACCAATCAGGGGACAATGACCCTAAATGTTATAATCAAAGATTCAGTGTATTCTAAGCCATGGATGTCAAAAGAATGGTATCCTATGGGGCTAGTCTAGCTGCTTTTGCATGTTACATAAACAAATATATGACTGAACATTTTATTATGCATGTGGAATTAGGAACATGATTCCTAGCCATGCGGCCATGCTGGTTACCTTAAGTTCAATTTAATGTTCATTAATGCTTGTGTGAGGTTGTCAAAGAGTGTTGTTGACTGCATGCTCTATGATGAAATATTGGCTGCTCTATGACAAAAGATTGAATGACATAATGTCTTATAGATGCACAAATTCCACATCATATATCCACCTTATATAAGTAATAAATATTATATATCGATAGACTCAATGTACTCTGAGCAAGAGCTGAATTTTAACTCTAAGAGGAGTAATTTTCAGAATAAGGAGCCTAGTAACTAATTCTCAATGTAGGATAAGCAGGTTTGTTACAATTGGTATCAGAGCTTAGGCTCAAACACTGAGGTCTATTGACCAATCCACCTCAGAAACATTTTCGTTGATGGGTTTTAATTATAAAAATTCTATAATCGATGAAGGTGAATTTTTAACGTAGAAGATAATATTGATTTTCTTGAATTTAAAGGAAGTTAGGATTCCTTAAATTGAATCCAAATATTAACATGAGGAATTATTGAGGGATCATGTATGATAAGTAGATCAAGTAATATTGTGGCAACCTTAAAAGAAGTTGAAAGAGACTTCAACCAACCCTACTAGTTATCAAGATAAGGTGAAGGCCTCGAAGGCCTCGGTACAATCATTGCAATCAAGAGATAATTATATGTGTGAGTACATAGAGTGATTTAAAAAAAAAAATCATAGTTGTGCCTTTAAATCATCTTGAATTAAATGATATTAAAGTTAAAAATAGTTTTTATCAGAGCTTGTGTGCTCCTTTCGTTGATTGGACATTTTTTAAAAAAGAAGTACTATCAAAATTGAAAATTTGGTAATCAAAAGCTACATAAAAAATTATTTTTAGGACATTCGTATTTGACATCACTTAGAAACATACAACAAGTGTTATGTGTGTAGAATGAGAGGAGTTTTGGTCTAATAATTGTGAAGTTAAAAATTTTTAGAGTCCAATGAATATTTCAACTGAAACTAATATTAAACAAGTGATAGGAGTAATAATTATCTTCACCTGTGAATTTTTTGTGAAATTGTTACGCTAAAACGAACAACAACATAGCCACAACATAGAGTTAATCTGAATGCCAATCAAATTCTAGAACCTATTTACATTGAAGAAATTATTTTGTTTTCATAGCATAAGATAAAGATTATCTTTGGATAAGAAAATTCCAGATCAGGAGCTTCCAGATTAATACACATCGGCAATGAGGATTCAAACAAACTTATATATAGTTTATCGTTGTTGACTCATAGCACAACACACACAAAACTTGTTTTACAGTTTGTTATACCATTAACCGCTAAGATATATGGTATGAATAGGTTTCCTAGAGAAATTATTATATTCTTCAATTTTCTTTCTTCATTGAATATCCCCAATAGCAGAGTCAATAGTCACTGTGAAGTACCATAACATGCAGGTAGTTGTGTGCTGTGTATAATTCATTAAGGAGCTCCCATATTTGCGACTACAAATTGAGATAGGACTTATCCACTAAAGGAAGAAGCAAGGATATATTTAACCTTATCCATGGCTTACAAAAATATGGCGTTCAAATTTCGTGATCCCAAAAGTCGACTATCTAACTTACGGATATAGAAATTTTATTCCCAGAAATACTGTAAAAAGATTTTTCTGATTGATTTCTGGATGGGATGCAAAATGTATGATCCAATGGGATGTGTGTGTATATATATATGGCACTAGATTCTAAAAGCCAAAGAACACCTTCCAGTTTGAATCTCTGTAAACCACATCTTTGCTTGCCATTGAAGGTTATCCTTATCCTACATATGAAATCCATTATCTGCTAAGCTCCCTTTACAAAATTAGAAGTCAAGAATACCAGGAAAGGTTCATTTTGTTACTAATATGGGTTCAATCTTATCTGCGGCTTGGGAAACATTTGAGCTTGACCTCATCAAGCAATCCAGAGAGGTACAAAGTTATTCGACCCCAAAAGCTGACTTCTTGCTTACGGGTATTGAAATGTATCCATGATTATAGTCGTAAAAGCATGAAAATGTGTAGGGATAAGGGTAAAGATCCTTTAATCATCGTGGGCATAATAGCCTTGCCAAAGTTGAGGTGGTGGCTTTCATATTGATTTTTGAAATCACACTTTTCGATTTTCTTTAAAGCAAATTGATTGTTGATCAAATGAGTAGATAATGTGTATATCGATTTCGATCCTTCGATACTGATAAATATAGGAGAAAATGTCGTCTTCAAAGATGGGCTAGCGAGAAGTTATTAGTTGTTCTTTAAGTTCATCGAGAGGTAGTGCAACACAGCAGCTGGCTATGCTCACAATGGAATGAGAGCTCATGGATTGGGAGCACAAGAGTATGAACATCGGCTTAATACCGCAATACAAACATTACACTTAAATGTATACCGGATGAAGATTGTTCCTTTGCTTAATAGCTCTCACTTGAACTTGCTTTAATTCTAGGCTTACGCTGCATCAAATCGGCGACTGCTTTCATGGTTATATCCCTGCGTAAAGTGTGGATGAATTCCTTTTATTTTTGGGCTCAACCCACTTGCACTCTATCAAACGGTTATCGAATGCTAGGTTTAGAAGAAAAGAGTCACTGACCACAACCTCGTGGAAAGGCATGGGACGCTAAGGTATCGCTCCTTGATAAATGGTCAGAAGCAAATAGATTAGGGTTTGAAGCTTTGAGCCCTTCTAAAGGGGACATCTAGTAATTAAAGTACCCATAAATCCTAGCCACCATTTAGGGCCTGTTGTAGAGCAAGGGTTCACATGAAACCCCAACATCGTATATATTGTCAAGTGCGAGGAGCAAAGTAATTATTCTTGTTTGAATGAAATATGACATCATACCATTATATGGTTGCCATCAGCTCTTATATGCCATCGTTTCCATTAGTCATGCACCGAGTGGGCTTGAGGAACTTGTAACTGTGCTAAAAAAGTAAACGAGAGCTAGAACATCAAAAGTTATGGTGGTATAACTATTTATCAACAAAAAAGAAATAAAAATGGCATCTAAAATATTACGTATGTGTTTTTTCTATTTGGAATGGTTTTGAAGTTCCCTTTCATGAATGGATATACAAAAAGGTAACTACAACTAATGTGTGATTTTTTTAAAGTGGTTGAATTTCCATTGGGTTACTATGAGTGCTAAAACCTATCTAAACCAAGAGAAAGCTCAATATACACAAACATTGAAGAGAGAAGTAGGACTTTGACATAATCAAACATTAATTTTTTTTTTTCTTTTGCAATAATATAAGAAAGTCCTTGTAATGTCACTATGTAGTATGGTTACATATTGATTGTAATACGTATTGAGCATTTTGTTTTGAAGTCTGATAAGTCCATAAGCTCATAGGTTTAAAATGAATATCATCAACGAATCTCAGAATCACGGTAATACACCGAGTTTTACGAGATACATGAAACCTCTATTTTCCCATGCCTTTGCACTTGCTGCGTGGATTAGTCAGTGTGAACTTCTTGAGTGTCAAATGATGAAATGGTACATCGTTCATGAAATATAAAGTAACTATCCAAATGCAGATGCAAAAAAATGATTGTTTCCTTTATAAAAAAATAAAAAATCTTCCATATTTTCTCCCTTTAGGAATCTTACAGTTATAAACATGACGATATATCATGAATTCACCTGGATTTTGGAATTCATTAGTAAGGAAACGTTGGAGGATCATGAGTGATGACATAGCTTATTTTCATAGGATTACTGTGCCTTAATATATTTATTTGAATTTCGAGTTAGATCTTTCGAGATTTCTTGCTAAAGTGTCAAGTTGTTGATATTGACTTATAAAAAAATAATATCTATTCATGTTTAAAAATGTTGTATGGCATTCCTTGGTGCTTTTGGAGAGAACAACTAATGCAAGCTCCATTTCCCATGTCTAATTGAATTGTGCGTCCCGAGTCACTGAACAAAGAAAACTATTCATGCACAATATAATTTTTTTCTTTCCAACGAAATGGAATTTGAAATCAAGATCTAGGGAGCTTTGGGAAGGAATTGATAACAAAACAATTATTGTATTGTAGAATCTAGTGTAGACATGTGAATGCCCATATGCAATAATCTTACACATTAGAGGAAGTGAAGGTGTGTTGTATAGGGAGTGGATGGAAGCTATTTAAACCTTTATCTGAAAATATTGTATAATTTAAGACCGACATATGATAAATTCTTCAGCTCTTAGAGATGGAACTATCACTAACATTTATAGCAACATTGCAGTGTTTCACATCACACGAAGAGAAATGCTAGGATTTGGGGGTTGTCAAATTGTGGATATGGAATATGCAAAGATGAAAATATGATGCTGAGCCCGCTTTGGGAGGGACAAACTCTGCAAATCCTAAATAACGCAGAAGCTTTGATCTTGGGTAGTTGTGTATCATTCATCTGAGATGGAAGCAAGTCAAGTTCTCTAAATTAGCCAAATATGGTTTAACATGCTTCTCGAAGATTTCTGTGTAATGAGAAATTTTGCCAAAGTACACGGAAACAAATAAAGGGGAAATTGTCTTGAAACTTATTGAATTTAGTAATATTTTTTTATCATATGGAATTGATATGTTGAAACGTAATTAATAATTGCCACTACAAAAAAAAAAAGCTGAAAAACAAATATGATGATAACTTGTAACATCATGGTGGGGTTCAGATAAGATAAGATAAAATACAATAATTTTATTGATCTTCTTAAATGACAAAAGAGTAGTTCAATGAGACTATAATATGTAGCCAATTAAAACTGTAATGTGGGAGTGTCATCATCATTTTAAATGCTAAAATTTGAAAAGGTACAAATGAAAGTGCAATAATCAGTTAAAAATACTTGAGAAAGGTTGAACTAAAAAGGCAAATATAAGAGGGTTAATGGTTTTTATTAGTTAAATTTGTATAGATGCATGTGACAATTATGACTCATTATTATAGTTCAAGTTAAATTTAGAAGAGGAACATACTAGGTGGGTTGAGGCCATAATGGTTGTGCTGCAATATGACTCATTATTATAGTTCAAGTTAAATTTAGAAGAGGAACATACTAGGTGAGTTGAGGCCATAATGGTTGTGCTGCAATCTTTAACTCATGTGTCATCTTGGTGGTGAAAAACTATGCATGAGATAATATAGAACTATAATTTTGATTTAACGCTTGGAATATATGAGTATCCTTCAGTTCGAAACCATAGTAATTGATGAAGTAACACAAATGGTATGGACCACGGGGTCAATTAAATGATATTTCACAAATCTATTTAAATAGATTGATATCATAATTTGTACCAAGCAATTTCGAGAGGATCTCTTATCGGATTGCAATTATAAAGTGTCTTGACAACACAAGCAGATGTTACGTGATTCAAACAAGAATTCATGAAATAGATAACTCTTGTTTTGGTAAAGAATGATTTAATGTTAAGGATGAGCTAACATGTAAATACCCTAAGATCATCAACACTTACAACTACAAGTAGTGTAGAATTGAAAATAGTAAAAAAAATTCACGCATAACTACACTGAATTATACATGGCCAATAGGTTGTTGGGGCATGAAAACAGAAAAAGTAAGACTTACGAGGTGAATTAATGATTTGATTAATATTAAATTTCAAGAGCTAGTTGTTAATAGTCCGCCTAAGGTATGCCTGAATACAATACTATGCGACCAATATTATAACCACATGACATCTCGATCCCAATTACACATGACAAAATCCTTTCTTAATCACATAGATGAACCATGGTAAATGAATGTTGGTATGATATTAACATGGTGGAAAAATATGCAGATAAAGTTGATGTCATGCAGGTGATACCATGAGGATGGTATTATAGGATGTACCACAAGTGGACTATGTACAATAGTACAAATGGGACTATATGACTACATATGCTAGAAGGTTGAAAAATGAAATGTGTATTAGTGTATATAACATACCTTGTGTGTAGGTATGCAGAAGTCATTGGATGGACATCTCGCTCGGTAAACAACCTAGAGGTTACCTAGAAGAAGGAAAGTAAGTTTGGTATAAGTAACTATGGTTAATCATAGTTTGGAATACATACAATTACAGTGGATATATGTATGTGAATACATATTGTGACGTGAAATAATCTATTATGATCTTGCAGGCATATTACTGTGGAAAATATGCTAAGTGATGTATTGTATCAAGAGAGAGACTACAAGAAGCAAGTGTTAGATAAGAAAACAAAGGCTTGAAAGAAAGGAAGCAGAGAACATGTCTTCTTTAGATAAAATAAATGATAATAAATAACTCCTTTAATAATATTAGGCAATACATTATGATATTTATCATAGTTAAAATTTGCATCGATAAATTCTCACAAATTGTTTGAAAAAAAATGTTACACGTAGCTATGAAAGGAGAGCACTCCTTGAGATCGATGTAGCTATGGAAGGAGAGTTGTTGCGAGCACTTCTTGAGACCAAGGTAGCTATGGAAGGAAAGATGCTAGGAGCACTCCTTGTGGTTTATGTACATTGGAAAAAGAAATTGCATTAGATGGCAGAGCAATGAGAGCTCCTAATTCAGAAACCAGGACACCTTAAAAATTTAAGGGGGGGAGTATGTAACATCCCTCCCTTGTGTACTACATTATTGTAAACCTAAGGTAAGTTAAAGCTAGGCATGAAATGCTCCCTTCTGTGTTAAATGTTTATAAACCTAAGCTCAAGGAAGCTAGGTTTGATACCCTCCTTTGTGGGTTAAACTATTCTAAACCTAAGTTGAGGAAAGCTAGGTGATATGTAATATGAAAAGTGAAAGTGTTATTATATAAATTAACAAAATAAATCACTTGGAGGGTGGATCACCACGATAGAGGAGATGCTTGCCAAATCCCATGAGGAATTGGATAGAGATGAATATTTCATGATAAGCTTCTAGATGGGATTCTAGAAAAGCTTGAATGGATTGGATATCCATCGAATGGATGGGAGATAAAGATGAGTGAGACATAAAAGCTTTGCGGGAGCTAAAGGCAAGCTTTTATGTGGAAACGTGTTGTGGTAGATAAAGACGAGCTTTTCGCAATAAGGCATAGGAAAATGGAAAAATCCATAAAGAAGGACACCACTAATGGTAACTAAATCATGAAAGAGGGTATTAAATACCCAGTGCATCGATCAATTGGCGACAGTTGATCCTTAGTAAGATCTTCGGCTTCAGAGGAATCAGAGGGGATCCATGGCTAGGTGGTGGTCCTCCTCCCTTCAAGATATGTTTTGGTGGGATTCATCATGTGGAATGTTTTGTATGATGATTTCTTCCCTCGTTGTTTTAAATTGATTTATATTATGAAAGAAATTGTATGAATTTTCTAGCAATGAGAATGATTGAAGGAATTACATGTGACTGTTATAGATGAGTAGATTTACTTGTGCTCACTAAGTTTATGAGATAATGTTATATTGATGCAACTAGAAATTTTGTCATAATAATGAAATTCTAATTTAGGTTGTTAAAGGATCAATGTGTAGACCTTACGTAGTATTGGTATATCCAATCCCTTGTTAAGGTAAATAGTCATGCTTGAGACTTTTGTTGCCTCCAAAAGAAAATGCTTAGTAGGTAGTTGTATGACCTAGGCCATGGTGCTATTTTTACGTATGATTATAATTTATTTGTGACTATTGTACATAAGAAATGTGGCAAAAAAAATTTGAGTTGATAATGGAAGGATGTTTATATTACTCACCTCATTAATGTTTCTATGAAATTAACTTCATGAGGTGTCCATACATAGATTAAGGTGTGAGATAACTAATGGAACGAGATGTGGGTGCATGCAAACCAATTAGGGGACAATTCCCGTAAATGAAATAATCAAAGATATTTCAGTATATTCTAATCCATGCATGTCAAAAGAATGGTATCCTATGGGGTGAGTCTAGCTAATTTTACATGTTACATAAGTAGGAATATCACTAAACCATTTGGCTATGCATGTGGGATTAGGATCATGATTCCGAGCCATCTGTCCATGCTGGTTACCTTAAGTTTAATTTAATGTTCATTAATGCTTGTGTGAGGTTGTGAAAGAGTGTTGTTGGCTACATGCTCTATGATGAGAGATTGACTCACATAATGTCTCATAGATGAACAAATTCAACATCATATATCCACCTTATATAAGTAATAAAGGTTATATATCGACACACTCAATGTGCTCTTGGAAAGAGCAGAACATTAAGGGTAAAAGGAGAAAAATTTCCCGACTAGGAAGCCTAGTAGCTAATTCTCAAGGTATACTAAGGAGGTTTCTTACGTGGTTCTTGGTGTATATCCTCTTCTTTTGATATTTCTTGTTCCTCTTCTTCATCCACTTAATAATCTATGTAAAATATTTTCTTGTCGGCACACTTATGACCTTTAGTCTATTTTCTATCACAACTCTAACAAAGTCATTTTTCTCTTTTTTCCATCAACTGTTGTGGTGTAAAACTTGTAGGTTGTTGAAGGCTAGGAGAAACAACACTTATGTCTTTAGAGTTGTGAGTGGTAGACTTCCTTGTTGCCATAATTTTTCTTTCCA
>APFE031149377.1:0-33893 GCA_000404065.3 Pinus taeda
AATACATTTGGCTAAGAATTCGGCCTATCATAGTAAATCAAAGCATATACCGATCAAGTACCATTTTGTAAGACAGGTTATCACTGAAAGGGGAGTCTCTCTTGAAAAGGTGCATATAAAGGAGAATTGTGCAGACATGTTCACGAAACCAGTTTTGTTAGAGAAGCTACATTGGTGTTTGGCTTCTCTTGGCTTGCAGAAAAGATAAAATAATAAACAAACAGGGTATATTGTTTATTTGATTGTTGCACACCTTTGCCTCTAACACTGGGTTTAAATCTGCATCCAATATATGGATGTAGAAGACTAAAACATTACAGAGATGAGGATGTCATAGTAGCTCTATGTGTTTCACCAGAACGATCCATTTTTTTGACACTCTTCTACAACCCATAATAAAAATTTCAATCAGTATAAAAGGAAGGGAGCGGAGATTAAAATCTATTGTCAATGATATAATCTTATTGTACCTTGAGGCTTCAAATTTTGTTACAGTAACCAAGTGACATCTGTAAATGGAAAGCTCTAAGAGCATCGGACAAGTTTTTTACTGCATAAAGTGCAGAATGTGGCAAGTTAACCTAGCAAGATGACAACGACCTTTGCTGCAAAGTATTCATCATCCTTAGCGATAATATCGGTTTCCTTGCAAATTTGAGCATTGACACCAATTATAGGATGTAAATCATATCATTGCAAATCAGATCAATTGCAACCACTCAATAATCGTTTTCCTTCATTTTGCTTGAGTTTATTAGTGGCTCTATGATCCATCTCAGTCTATTTTCAAGATTTTGAAATTTCTATAAATATGAATAAAGCTAATTCTAAACTATATATTAAATTTCATAAATATTCCAAAATCTGCAATCTAAAGATAGCCTAACATCGAAACTTTCTTCAAAATACTCAAACAGTACATATATGTTTACTAAATGATAACTAATATATTTACAAAGTATTTACAAAGTGAGGGGAACCCTAAGATGTAATTCCAATTCCCTCTACACCTGTTGATCATTATAAAAATAGCAATGATGATGAACCCGTTGTTTTCACCGACTTTCAATGATCCCAGTGCTCATGCTTTGACTACTTAAATTGTTAAGAAAACCCTAAGTGTGTGCTTCTCCATTGCCACTGGTCACTCATGCTTCTTATTTGCTATAATGTCGTTCAACAGATGCAAAAGGAAGCCATCCCCGCCAGTGAATCTGTGACTCCACATTCAATAGGCAGTATTTCTGAACCTCCTACCCTTAAACCTCGAATGCATGGTCAACCTCCTAAACATTTCTTTATCTCGGGCAAGTTTAGTGCGTGCCTCCCTTAGCAACAAGCCCGATCTAATACACCCCTGTCTAATTTATAATATATTTATTTAAACAGTGAACCAATTGTTGTATGTTCATAAATTGAGTGAGCCAAATAGGAATGTTGCACTACTTATGGATGAAATCTTCGTACTAAAGCTATTTAGCAGGACACGTGCTTGAAAGCACTCAATGGCCCTGGCCCTCCGTATGACAAAGACCATGGTAATAATAATATTTCAATATTCTTTGTACAGGGTGATTGAAGACATGAGAGGACAACACACATATGTCCAAATGACGGACAATTTCTCACATCTAGACCATTAACGTTTGAACTGTTTTTTCCGATAATGGAACAAAGTATTTGTCGATGGAGTCTTATTTTGCTAGAATTGTAGGACACAACGATTATCATAAAGGTAATCGATGCTTTAATGCAGAAGTGTGTTAAACCTATTCTTGGTCTTTAGCTCCAATGCTCTAATATGGATCTTAGCATCCTTTTCCTAAGCGGACATGCATGAATTTAATCAAATGTTCAAATAACTTGCACGTCCACTAAGGATTTAGGCTGGTATTTATGCCTTTTTCGACCATAATTACTGCAAGAGATCCTCTCATTTTTGTTGCAATGGAGGCCTTCATAAGCACACATGAAATAATAAATTGGTATGTAGTTATAAACATAAGGGAGTTATCATTAAAAATCCTATCTGTAAATTCTAAGTTTTTTTTTTTTTTAATATTTGGGTGGTTTTTGTGTTGGCCAAATATCGAAACTTGTTATTAGGCTTATGTATGAAAATCTTCCCATTTCCACACTTTGGATGGTTTTTTTTGTTCAATCTTATGATATTATGTTGAATGAAATAGGGTGTTTCTATGAAGTATTTTCTATTGTGTGGTTTATAAGATATCTAAAAAGAGTAGTAGAGTACATATAGTTTAAGATGGTTTTCAATAGTATTTTGTGTAAAATAAAATAAAATTTGGATGCCATAAAATATCAAATGGTTCAGTAAATGAGATATTTACTTGAATTTGTTCCACTAATGTTAAAGAGATAAAAGCTTTTGTTATTAATAAGTTCCACAAATGTATTTGGAATAAATGGATATGGAAAAAATTAAAGTATTATATTGAAGAGTTCAATCCCACTTGCAATTATCATAAAAAAGTGTACATAAGGGTCACTATATCACAGGGAGCCAAAATTCTCATTTCTTAGTTAAGAAGTAACTCTCACCAACTCCATTGTGAATCTGACATTGGAAAAGAGCAAAGAAAAATTAGAGCAAAAGAGTGTACTTTTTGCACTTTTATAAAAATGCATACAAAAAAATATTTTATTTTAAAATGTGAAGTCTTCAAAGGCAATATGACTATAATGACCCATCTCAAATTATAAGTAGAATAACAATATTAACATGCATAACAATAATTATATATACATGCATTGCATTAAAATATTTAATTATATGGGGAGGGAAGATATTTAAAATTAATAAAAAAGAATTATTATTAAAAAATACTTACATTATTATTAAAAAGTATAATAATATTTTCCAAAAATAATAACAACATCTCCTTATTAATTAATTGTTTATGGGAATAAAATTAATTATTTATAAATAGGTTACTATAATGTAAATATTATTTATTTGTTTAAAATAATCCTAAATTAACGCCAAAAGCTAATAAATAAATTGTATCTTATAATTATTTGTTTTAAATTGGTTATAATTTAAAAACTAATATAATTTAAAACTAATAAATAAATAATAAATGAAAGATTGATATTATAACCCAAGCTAATAAATAAATTGTATCTTATAATTATTTGTTTTAAATTGGTTATAATTTAAAAACTAATATAATTTAAAACTAATAAATAAATAATAAATGAAAGATTGATATTAAAACGAATAATAGAAAATCCCACTATATATAATAATGTTGTAAGAAAGCAATGAAAGACTCGGCGATTTTCAAACACGTTGGGCAAACTATAACTATTACACTCTTAACACATCGACATCAATTTGGTGGTTCTCAACTATAATAAATATGAAAATATTTTAATAGTTTTGGATATTTTTCAAAGTTGTCTGGTAATACTGCTGAATATTTTTTTAAATGGCTGCGACCCATAGGGGAAGATTGGAGACATTTTTTTAACCTTCGCACAATCAAATTTAGACAATGAGGAGAGATTTTCTTCTGGGGGCATAGTAGACAATGAGGAGAGATTTTCTTCTGGGGCCATAGGCAGATGAAATAGAAGTAGAATCACAGTGAAGAGTTAGATCGTTGAAGAGTTGATAGCAAGAGAGGCTGTGGATTAATTGGGAAATCGGAAAGTTGAACATGATTTTTGGGGTTTTGTTAGAAGATTTTGATCTTGAAGTCTTTTAGATCTAAGAACCAGAGAAGTTGGTTTCAGATAAGCTGGTTTCAGATAAGCAAGGGGATTAGGTTGACATGGTAATGTAGTAAAGGATTTGGAGCAACATGAATTACTGATCAACATCAAAAAAGTAAATATGTAAGGAAAGTGCATTTATTTTTTACGTATAATGTTGATTCTATGTTTAAAAATAAAAAATAGGTCTTACAAGAACATATACACAAATACCCTCTCTTAAGATAATTTATTCAATAAAAGTTATTCATCATTACATTGAATCGGAGAAAAGTTAGAATACATAAATATGTTCGTGTCCTCTAAGTTATTTTTAGAGGACATTAAAAATGATTTCTGTTAAAAAAATAAAAGAGAGAGCACAGAGCGATTACACACTGCACAAATCTCACTTATATATTTATTAATCATGAGAGGTACAAATATATAAAATACAAGTTAAATCTCACTTATATATTTATTGATCATGAGAGGTACAAATATATAAGATACAAGTTACTGAGTTCTACACAACTAGATCATCATTACAACTCACACATTGGAAACAAGAACTTCTAGACTGACTCATTGTAACTCCTAATGACAACTACACATGACATGGAAGCATTACTTCCAACACCCTCCCTTAATGCTTACATGGACAACATTGAAAACACATATTACAACAACAAAGATAATATTTTTCTCACTGGTCTTCATCACTTCCAACCCCCTCCGGGACAACATTGAAAACACATATTACAACAACAAAGATAAGATATTTCTCACTGGTCTTCATCAGCACTCACATCCACTCTAGAATCTCACCAGGACATCTTCAAGTTGTTACTTGACCTCCATTTAAAATGTCACTACCTCTGACCATCATTGATGACCTTTGCAAGATCAACAATATTGACAACTCAGCTCCTCAGGGCTTCCCAATAAGAGCCATCAAGTAATGAACCATCCTATGGGTCAACCACCTACTGTCAGATATTTCGCTTTCAGCTATCCCTTAGTTGTAGTAACCAACCATCCTATGTGTCAACCACCAACTTTTGGATATTTCGCTTAGTTGCTAGGATGGAGGTCTAGACACTGAATGTGCTCAAGAGTTGATCAAACACCTTAACCTTACATAAAGATTGATGTTTCAGACACATTGACTTCTAGTTTGAAAACCATAATCTTTTTATAACCGAATTACTACCGCAAGAATAGATGTTTCACCAAAAGTTTCTAGTTTAAAAACCACCCATCTTTTAATAACAAAAAATTTTAAACTAAAAATTAGAAAATTACTACCACAAACATACGAACTAGATAAACAATATTTTATAGTTCAGATCTAGAATGAGAACACAAGCCTTCCAATTTCGGTAGCACACGTCACATACTCTTTCATGAGGAGCATTTTCTCTGCGACACGAAACTCTTTTGGAATAAATTTAACATTCTTCTCACATTCTACTCTCGGTCTTACCGTCTACGTCACCAAACTCTTCGACTTTGATCATTGTCCGCTAACATCGTTGTTGTTGTCATCTCCATCCACAAATAGCTATGCTCCGGATAATCTTCGGCTTTCCACAACAGCTAGATCTCAGATCCAGATCAACGATTTCACGCTGCGGAGTTCGGTTTCACCATTAAAAAATTGTTTCGTACACCTGACATAAGGTTGATCTGATGCTCCAATAGCGTTCTTTTAAGAGGGACGACAACGAACTCTGCAACCTGTGACCAGAGCTGGATTCTGCAGCCTTAAAGCTCTTCTGCCATTGAAGCAATACATCAATGGCCTCTCTCACACGGATGGCGTTGTTCTGAACCATAGATCTACTCATCAGACATCTTCATACAAACGGATCTCTCACTCCTCCTAAAACGGTCTTCTCTAATCATAAAGTTTACTCGCTGGCCAAGATCTTCGATACCAGCGACACCTCTATCCTCTTGTCGAGCGAGCCACGGTATAAAGTCTTTGATACTAAAAAACCCATTCAGCACGAACAGGATTGCTGACGTCTGATCAAACATTGACATTGAGCCCCAGACATCCATGCCACACTCCTCTCCGCCCAAGATTTATTCCACTGCCTCTGACGTGTTCTGCCATAAATGCTTTCTGCAGACTACTCATACTTATTCGAATATTTATGTGCCCAGATCTGAGATGAGATCATAACAATACTTGCATTGCCAGTAATTTGGGCTCGAATGAATTCGTCCCTTTCCGAGTTTTCATGAGAAGCCGCATAATTCTGCACGAAGCTCCACGCTGCTGCTAAACACAATGCCTAGTTTCTTGATGCAAGAGGAATGTTGGCTCTATCGCTGGCCTTGGCCTTAGTATTTGCCCGATTCTTATCAGACGGGAGTTACTGTCCTCTTACAACACGCACACCAAAAAAACCTTGCAAATATATAAATCTAACAACAAATCACAAAACAACACTCGTACTCTAACCTATTTAGATAGCAAGGCTCTTTTATTTATTTGGATTTTTTTAGAGAGTCAAGCCAAAATATACTCGGATACCAGGTTAGAAAAATAAAATGAAAAATAAAAGAGAGAGCAGAGAGCTATTATAAATAACGCAAATCTCATTTTATTTATACATTTATTCATTACTATATTTACAAATATATAAAACATAAGTCACATAACTAAATGATCATTACAATTCACACATGAGAAAGAAAAAAGATGATAAACTCCAAAGTCGTGCATATTTGTATAGGTTTCTATCACATTGGTACGTAGAAACTCCAAATTCTCCACACTCGCGTTAAGAATCCTATTATTATTGATATAGAAGAAAGGTAGACAGGCATCCTTAATTCTTTGACAATAAAATCAGATCGACGTCGTCTAACTCTTCATTATTTTACCTCCTTTCAACATCAAGAAGGAGAAGACGCCTATGAGAGCGTATATGCCAATTAGTGAAGGAACTTGTTACTTCATCTCCATTAAAGACATTCTATATAAATTCATTTACACTATCCGTAACTGCCCAGCCATGGTTTTCGCCGCAACTTGGATCCAGGGAATCAAGAATCATCCCGGAAAATTCGCAAATTCGGCCCACAGCCATCGGTAAGAAGAAGAAGCTGATACCAGGCAGCTAGTCAACAGCTATTTTCCGTTGAACGTGGGGATAATTTTAATTTCCAAAGCATCAAGCTAGGGACCATGGATCTCTCTCCACCACAATTAATCTAGTGACGGGAATGCTCGTGCAAAGTTTGTTTTTCACGTTCGAGAAAAGAGCATAGATGCTCAGCCAATTATATATATATATAAAATTAATATTAATTTTTTTAGGATGCATATTCTTATGTCTTAATCTAATGATTATGGTTTTTCTTTAGAAGTTATAGAAATTTGCAGAGATTTTTGTGAATTCAAATAAAAGTTGTCAAATTTTATAATGTTAAGTGCTAAGAGGTTTTGAAGTGATGAAATTTAATTTTATTAATAAAAAAATATGATTCAAATACTGGCTCTACAATTTTTTGAAATATTTTTACCTAGATTTTAACCACTTTTGACCATGCAAACAATTTCTCCATCTCCATAAAAAAAACTACTATTCAAATAATTCCTCCACCTCTGTAAAAAAATATTTTTACCTAGATTTTAACCACTTTTGACCATCCAAACAATTCCTTCACCTCCATACAAAAGACTGATATTCTTAAAAGAATGGCTATTCCTCCACTTTTGACCATCCACATAATTCCTCCACCTCCGTAAAAGAACCGCAAGAACGGCTATTCTTATAGGCATTTCCATAGCGTTTAAAAGGTCCTATCTTTTGTTTCCTTTTTTTTGTTGAGCCGTTATACTTTTGTAACGTCGTCACGGTGTTAAAAGCATAAACATATCGTCAAAGTCTGGTGAACGTTAGAAAGCGTTATGGAAGAAGTTCGGTGAATTTAGCAACACTGACGGCTGTTTAGAAAATTCATGAAAGCCATCGAGAGACGTATGATGCTCTTCCATGTCTGCAAAGCTTAGTTCTGTGTTATGCGTATGGGCAATACGCGGTAGGGTGTTTTGCTTGTGATTCCAGCTAGCCACCTCGGAATCATCCGAAGAGAATTGACTGGACTTTGTCCGAATGACTAGGTTGCAGAGATTATTTCTATCCAGTTTCAATATGCAATTGTTGGTCCAGTCATGGTTGGGAATTCTGTGCCTATTGCAGATTTAAAAATATTATTATTAATTATTGAGGATGGATGAAGAGATTAAATTAATTAGAAAATAAAATAAAAATAGAATAATGTCGAATATTTGATTATGGAGTAATCTAAATGTTTTATAAACTGGCTTTTCTCTAACTACTCAAAATAACAAGAAGCAAAATTATCAATTTTTGTCCAAAATCTAACAAGAATAATTTTAATTTGATGATGGAATCTTAAGTATCAATAGTTAATATTGCAAAATCTAGTTTACAATAGGTAAATTCTAGGGTGCACTCCTATATAACTGCAATGATCACTTGTATCTCAAGAGCCATAGATTTGTCGGAGAAAAATTCAAACCCTACTTTGCACAATATTTTTAATACTTTCTATTCACTTTATTTTCCTTGGTTACTATGGGGAGACTGCCTACGAATTTTGAATCAGTGACCTTAATATCAAGGAGTGTCTTAACAATACACCGAATCGTCATCTATTTAAAGCCCCTTTGGTAACAATTTCTACTCAGTGAATAAATGTGAAAGGATTATATTGTTTAATGTGAAAATATATTGTAATGAGATATGTTTCATAAAATCTAAATACATTTTCATGTTAATATCATAGTATAGTGGATTCTTATCTATAGTTAAATTTTTTAATCTGTAATATTATGAGGTTTTCAAATTCTCCCTCTCTCTCTCTGATTTCTCTTTATGGGCAATCTCTCTCTCTCTCTCTCTCTCTCTCTCTCTCTCTCTCTCGACAATAAATATTTGTGATTTCAAGCATATTTTATATCCATGGTGTAACTAAATAAATCTCTATCATATTGAACAAAAGAGACCCAATGGAAAGGAAATAAGGACCTCTCATGATTCAAAACAAATTGTGGAGTTCATGGCTGACAATTTGATGAAGGGATTCATATTATCTAGAGAAAAACCATGTTGTTAGGAATTAGGATTCTCGGAATATTATTGATTGAAAAGTATGAGAAAAGCTAAAGGAACTAAGGCACAATGCATGACGGAATTTAGCATGTGGACTACTTAGAAGACTCATTCTTTGAGGACAATTATTTTTTCTTACGATCCTTGTGTGGAAGACTATAGCAACACCCAATCCCTTCAAGACATTTCTGACGGTATAGAGTGTTCAAACCCAACCTCCTTGGTTACCTTATGGAACAGGGGTTATCAAAACTCCTCTTCTTTCAACCATCTTAAGATTCATTTCTAAGATCACCAACATCTTTAACTCGTTGAGAGTTTTCCAATGATATAAAATTCATCAAATTATAAGCTCTAGAATATAAAGTTATGGTCCTCTAAAGTTTTATACCTCTTAGAGCCAAGTTAGCATCTATATAATTAACATGTGGCACATATATGGTCGTCCTCTATCCACATGTCAACACAATACGATATGATGTTAGCTAACACATGGAAATCTTCTAGCCATGTGTCACCATCACATAGGGACACATCCACAACTAGACAAACTAACTTGCCCAACTCACATCCAAATCTGAGAATTTCCGTTATCCCCTTTAACAAAAGTTCGATATCTCCAATTATCCATATTTTCAACTTTTATGGATTCATCTAGAAATCCCAAATCTTTTAGTTTCATTTGTAAATCCAAAATCTTCCATATTCATCCAAATCTGAGAAAAATGCTCAGTCAACAATCAACAATTGAATCTAAAAAACTCAAAAAGTCCCTTTTTATAAAAATCTAGATTTTCAGATATATGGATTCCTAGATATTTGGAACATATGCTATCCATATAGATCCATGTCATCACCATGGTGACTACCACATGGCCACCACCTCATCATTGTGGTAATTTGGTTTCCACCTCATTATCATGTCATCTCAACATAATCAAAGCACTCAATCATCCAAAGACTTGAATTTTCAACTTTTCTAGATTCTTCTAGAAATATGAATCTTTCCTATTCACCCAGATCTAGGAAAAATCCAACATGAAAAATTTTACAAAACTCTAGATTTCTAGAGCTTTGGATTCCACAACGTCTATGCCATGGTAGACATCACACCAAATGCCACATAATTTCATTCACACTACAATGCCACATCAACACACCATGTTGACATGCCATACTAGCATGCCACATCATCGAAACATGTCCTTCATGCCATGTCAATGTGGCATGTACGCATGCCATATCACCAATCATGACTTGGAGCTTTTCCACACAAATTCCACGAAACCACCACATGGTTTATCTAGCTGGCATCTGAATCCAAGTATTTCAAAAGGTTTTCATTTAAACATTTCACGGATTTCACAACCATCATATCAATTTTAATAGCTCTGGGTTCCATTTTTGCGAGTTCCACCCATCCAAGCCTCTAACATTTAGGTTTTTCCTTGGGCATTCATAAAAAAACCTTTCCAAAGTCCCAAATTGATACTTATCCAACAATTTGGAATATATTTTTATATTTAACAAAGTTGGCATTCAACCTTTTTGCTAACTTTGCATACAAAAAGAATTTGGATGTTCACTTATCTAGATGTCGATACAACTAGAATATTTACCTTCCTCCAGAGTTCTTCCCCTTTCTACTAGGCCAATGATCACAACACCTAGTGACTCATGTGTAACATACCCAACCCCTCAAATATTTTTAGATGAATGGGGTAAAACAATTTATTTTCCTTCAAACTTTACTTAGACTTCCCAACTCGTCATAAGGGCCTCTGCCCTCCGCATCAACCTGATGCCTTTAGACATAGTACCACTATGCCTCCTAGGTGGGTCTCACTGGACATGCCACCCTGCTTACTCTCTCTTGATGATTCCTAAGCGCAACCCTTTATTGACTGTCAGGATTCACCGTCAACCTTATATGAGGGTGGGGTCACATGGCCTCCTATACCATTGGTCTTTCTTTCCACTCTTGTCCCCACCACATGCTATCATGCATATTCTCGTTCCTTTAACCCAAACGCTTGCTCTATTGCGCCTATTTATTTCTTCAGGGACATAGTGTTGGGTTAACCTAGCTGGAGGGACCCATTCCCTACTAATTGGATACAGACTCCACCAGTGTGGTCTGACTTATGTCATTTCGCTGTCTCCTCCCAACGCTTACATTTAACTCCTCACTTTAATCTTCTGGTGTGAAATCATAGGGCTAACTTGACAAGTGGTCCAGTTCCCAAACAATAGCACCATAGCAATAATGTGGACCCTACCACACACCCTCCTTACATCATCTTGCAAGGCCTTGCCTAACACCTTTCTACGCTGCTCCTCTTGCACCTCTAGGTAGGAATTGTCGAGCTTACCTAGAAGGTGGAGCTCCCTTCTAGCCAATGGGATGACGGCCAGGCACACGTCATATTTCCTACGTCATTCTAGTGCTTTATGTCGAAGCATCTACCTACTGCTCTTGGCGTTTTTCTCTTGCACCACTTCTTGAAACTGTTAGGTGGGTCCCTTCAGGACACATCATCCCTGTCGACTTCTATCCCAGTGATTCCCTATTATGCTCACTCTTTTTCTTCCGGCTAGATCTTCGGGGCCAACTAGACAGTGTGCCACCCTTCTATCCAATGGTGTGGTTGTCGATCTCACATCACCCTGCCGACATCATCTTGGTGCTTTGTCCTAGCTCTCTTTCACCTATGCCCATTGCAATGTTTCAAGGTGAGCTTAAATGACCCGACCTGTTAAGAGGGTCTACCTCTAACTAATTGCAGGACTTCCGGGTTGGCGTGTCAGCCAACTCATCCTAGATGACATCATCCTACCAACCTTGTAACAATACTTTATCCAATCGCATTAGAGGGTAATCAGATTGTGCTAATGTGAAGCCTCCATGACTAGGGTTTTGCCTAGTTAAGCCTCTATCTTATAAGTTCAAGGCTTTCCCTCCTGCGTCGCATCGAGCTTGCTTTCAATCTATGCCATGGCTCGATTAAGGGATCTTGACCCTGCCTTAAGCAATGCATTAGATGAGGATTTTTACGACCGTCATAAGAGATAATCTCAACCTAACCATGATTTCCCTGAGCTAGTTATTTCGACCATGGATCTATCTCAAAGGTTTTGTAGACCTCTGGATCGAAGCCAGTACTCGTTTCTGACATCGATGATTTATTAAGGGGCCCTATGGTTCTACCCCTCCCAAGCTTGAGCTAATCCAACTCCGAGGAGTTCCTTGCCCATCTGTATTCCCCGTTCTTAGACAAGGAATTCCAAACATGTTGGCATAGGCACTCCTACAGCCCTTACCTACCAAGGGCTTGGTGTGAATACTTGAACGGTCTCCACCTCATCTACCACACGCCAAGAGTTTCAAACTCCAAAGTAGCTATGTAAGCATCCCCATGGCACTATGCAGAAACTTGTAGGGTCAAGCTAGCTACGCCCTAATTCTAGTGGAAGATATCTAGCCATTGATAATGCATGGTTGGTGAAGCGTGCCTACATGGGTTTTGAATCTTGATTATCCCTACACTTAAAGGGATAATAACCCTTCTAGTGTTGACACAACGCCTTTTTCACAGGTTCAAGAGCTTATAGCCCAGTGAAGGAATATCCATGTATACACACAGACCTTACCAAGCAAGAAGTCTCTTATGTAATTATTTCATGTTAATAAAAAGGGTCTCTATGTGCCCAATGTTTTCAGGTTTTTTAATCTAGATCCTTATGGATCCTCTCACAAAATGTAGCATTTCATATTGTCCTTTTATCATTTGCATATGTATAGTTAACAACACAAATAAGTATTGCACGCAGATCATTGTCTCGGTATAGAGATACAACTCTTGTTAGCTATCATATAAAGCAATATTCAATATGTTGCACAATATATGTTATGAACAACACTAGCAAGCATTAAACACAACACTTAATTCTCGACCAGAAGCACAACTTACTCAATTTATTTATCAGCATCATTCATTTCAGATATGTGACATATATGTATGTATATTTTTTTTATTCAGTCATGACAATGAGTGTCGTTTCCACACAGAAGTGAATCCACATGTTCATTACATTAATAACATAATTACAGTCCAAAATCCAAATCCATTCCAAACACAGTGCATCACAAATTAATTAATATTTAAGAACCAAAATAGATACTTATCTTTAAAGTTGCAAAGCAACTGAGTCTGGGACAAGAACTCTCCACCCAACCATAGATAGTTGTAGCAACACTTACTTGTAGTTGTCACCCCCGAGCCAGATTCCAGAGTCTAAGGGGGGTGCTTGCATAAGTGATTAGAACACTAGTTGCTAACGGAAACATGGAATCTGGAGGGCCCCCTCCTTAATCCCACTAATTGACGATGACATCTTCTTATCACAGGGACTCCAGAGGTTCTTGCCTCACCCCAAGTGCATACATAGTGATTCACTCCCCTTGGCAGAGAGTCCAAAATCTATTGTAACAGTAATGCAGTAACCAAGGTCTTCAAACAAGTGTTCTTTGATGTTGTTGTAGGATTAACCTCTTCCCAATTCGTTCAGGGCTCGAGAGGGTGCTATCTCATCCCACAGTCTCCAAGGGACCCAAGTTGTTACAGGGTTCTAGATATTACATCCCAATCCACAGCCTCCAGGGACCCAAGCTATTGCAGGGCTCCATAAACTCTGTCTCAATCCACAGCCTCTAGGGACCCAATCTGTTATAAGGCTCCAACGAGTCTGACTCAACCCACAGCCTCCAAAGACCCGAGTTGTTACAAAGCTCCAATGATCCTATCTCAACCCACAGCCTCTAGGGAACCCCATACTATTACTGGGCTCTAGAGACTAGCATTTCAACCCACAGCCTCTAGGAAAACTTAGAGCCAATCCCCTTCTCTTCTCTCTTGTTCTACGTTGCATGTTGATCAAACCAGACTTCTCTATCTTTTTTTGTTATCCTCTCTCTATCTTCCCTCTCCTTCAACATGAATTCAAATGCCTTTCTTTTCCTCCTTTGCCTCTTTTCCTAAGATCACATTTATTGCCCCATCCTCTCTTTCCTACACTGCACAATTCCCCTCTTGGTTCCTTGTCCCTTTTTCCTCATGAAGGTTCCCAATTTCATGGACCTATGTTCCTTCCTTGCAACTCATTCAATTTTAAGAACCAATTCCTTAAATTTATGAACCGTCCATATTTTAATGGTTGTCCAAGAATCCAGGTTTCTTCTCTGCACGAGAAAACCTCCACATCCCAAGCAAGCAATCCTCCTCCCCAACTCTGGAATATGTGTCCCTTTGACTCAGTCCCCTTCTTTTAATTTCACATATTTGTAAAAAATATTAACAATTCATTTTATGAGAGAGCCATGGCTAGGGTTTTCACGGACCCCTCCCCCTTGAGGGAACAACACCCTTGGTGTTATTTCACCCATATGCAACGCCAATAATAAAACATAACACGTATTGTTTCATGGAGTTTTATATACATTGACCTATACAGTATGTACACATATATGCACACTTTCTTTAACTAGCAAACATGAAAGGATAATTAGCTTTCATGGCATCAACAATTTCCCACGTAGCCTCCTCTAGCCCAAAGTGCTTCCGCTGCACCTTGACTTTCTTTATGGCTTGATTCTAGAGAATGAGACTCCTCTAATCTAGAATGCATATTGGCTTTGGCTGGAACTCTCCCTCTAGTTCCACCTATACCGCAGACCAATCAATCACATTATTAGAATCCTGTATATATCTCATAAGCAAAGAGACATGGAAAACATCATGAATTCTAACTGATGGAGGTAAAGCCAAATTATATGACATTGGTCTAATCCTCTCAAGGATTTCAAAAGGCCCATAATTCCATGGTGCCAACTTGGCACATGTCCCAATGCTTACAGAACTCTTACTGGGTTTAATTCTCAAATAGACGTGCTCCCCAACTTGGAATTCTTTGTGCACCCTATGTTGATTGCATAGTTCTTCTTCCTATCCTGTGCCACCTTCAAATTTTGTTTTATGATTTGAACTTGCTACTCCATATCCTTTACCATATTAGGTCCTACATGGACCCTGTTAATTGGATCACTCTAGCTAATGGGAGTGTTGCAACTCCTGCCATACAATGCCTCAAATGGGCTCATCTTTATGGATTCTTGGTATCCATTATTGTATGAAAATTCCACAAGTGGAATATATTCTTCTCACTCCCTGGGTTGATGCATTGCATACATCATTAAGATGCCCTCAAGGATTTTGTTAGTCCTCTATGTTTTCCCATCTGTTGTGGATGATATGTTGTACTAAATGCCAATTATGTTCCCAATCCTACAAATAGTTCCTTCCAAAACCTGGAAGTGAACCTAACATCTTTGTCTAACATAATCTTCTTAGGGATGCCATGTAGCCTCACAATCTCCTTTATGAATATTTGTGTTATGTCACTAGTGGATTTAGTGGGCTTATCCACCACCACCATGATTGCATCATGTTGCTTGATGGTTCTGGGTAATCTAGTAATAAATCCATAGAAATTACCTCCCGCTTTCATTCCAAAATGGGGATATGTTGCAACAATCATGTTGGTAGCTTGCACTTGGCATTTACTTGTTGGCATTTTATGCATTTTGCCACGAAATTGACCACTTTCTTCTTCAAATTCAACTAGTAATAATATTTTTTAATGGGCGTAAGGGTATTTTGATACCTTGGATGGCTTGAATAAGGATTAACATGGAACTCTTTCATTAGAAGTCTCTTTACTTCATCACTATTTGGCACATAAATTTTGTTTTTAAACCTGATTAAGCCATCCTCAATGAGGTGATATTCTTCATCCTTGCCACTTTGCAGTGATTTTTCTTTCACTTTCTAATATTTCTCATTTTGTTTCCCAACACTTTTGACCCTTTCTATTAGTTCTATCATATAAGAACTTACATATGCCAAGATATTCACTTGAATTCTACTGCTCAAAGCATTATAAACCTTGTTTTATTTACCTTTTATGTACTTTATTTCAAAGTCAAATATGTTGAACATGGTCAGCCATCTTGCTTGCCTAACATTCAACTTGGGTTACCCAAACAAATACTTGAGCCCACTATGGTCTGTCATGAGTGTAAATTTCCTGCCAAGGAGGTTATGCCTCCACATTTTAAGGCATGAATGATAACAGGCAATTCTAAATCATGGGTTACATAATTCACCTCATGCTCATTTAACTTTCAGGACTCAGCATACTACTTACCTTTCTTGCATTAAGACTCTATCGAGTCCCTCTTTGCAGGCATCGATACACAAGATGAAATCCTTGTCAGGATCTGCAATTCTCAGCACTAGTGCATTGGTGAGCAACTTCTTTAACAACTCAAATCTTTCAACACATTGTGCAGTCCACTCAAATCTCTTCCCTTTTCTTTGCAAGGTTGTAATGGGATGGCCTATCTTGGATAAAGTTCGGATAAATCTACTAAATCCTGCCAATCCCATGAATGATCTAACATCATCCATGTTCTTTGGAGTTGGCCACTCCATTATGGATTTTATCTTTTTAGGGTTTACCGAGATCCCTTCCTTGGAGATGATATGCCCCAAGTAATGTATCTGTGATTGGAATAAATCACATTTTCTAAGCTTTACATAGAGCTTGTGCTCCCTTAACAATTGTCACACTGCAACCATATGCTTTTCATGCTCTTCTTCTATCTTTGAATACACCAATATGTCATCACAAATCACGATGCAAAATTTTCCAAACAAGGATGCAACACATTGTTCATCAGGCACATGAACGTGGCAGGTGCATTGGTAATCCCAAAAGGTATCACCACAAATTCATAATTCCCATATCTTGTCCTAAAATTAGCTTTATGAATGTATTCATCCTTGATTCTCACTTGATGGTAGCCTAACCTCAAATCAATTTTGGAGAAAATTGTTTCTCCCCTCAACTGATCAAAGAGATCATCAATCCTTGGTAATGGGTACATATTCTTGATGGTCACCTTATTTAACTTCATGTAATCAATGCATAATCTAAGTGTTCCATATTTCTTCATTATAAACAATATCGGTACTCCACATAGGGACACACTTGGCCTTATGTATCCCTTGTCAAGCATTTCCTTTATAGCTGCAATTTCAGCTCAACCAATTCTGGGGTTGCTCATCCTATATGGTGCCTTGGATGTTGGTGTTGCTCCAAGTCCCAACTCAATAGAGAAATGAATCTCTCTGTGAGGAGGTAATCCAAGAACCTCCACTAGAAAGACATCTGCATATTGTTGTAAAACAGGGTACCTTCGTAGCAGTTCAACTTCCTCATCTTTTATTTCTCTGTTAGCTTTCTTGTCCTTAGAAGCATGCACTTCAAATAGTGTGCAACCATTTATGTTGTCGTGTTTTTCTTGCATAGCAGTGATTAACCTTACTAAAATGGGCTTTTTACTACCCTATAGCACTCTTTTTTCTCCTTTCTCATCCAAGCAGTCAATTGCTTTTTCATAGAAATCTACCTTGTTCCAATGTAAATACAAACAGTGCATTCCCAGCAATATGAATTACACACCCAATGGAAATACATTCAAATGGGCTATTATGTCCATGTCACTAAGCTTGAATACACATGACCTTACCCAATGGTTAATCCTTCTCTTTGTGCCATTTGTCGACTAAACCAACCAAGGTTCTTCATGCAATTCCTTGCCCAAACCACATTTATCAACAAGCTCTAGGCTAACATAGATATAGTTAGAACTTATATCGAACAAAATAGAAATAATTTGATCTTGTAACTTACCTTCCATCTCAATGATGGATGTTTGGTGATCTATTTGGTTGTTTTCCACAGTGGCATAAATTCTTGGCATACTTCGAGCTACCTCCCCCACCGTGCAAGCCTCCTAAGCACTATAAATATTTGGTCTGACATGTTGTTGATGTGGACAGTCTCTTCTTTTGTGTTTCTCACCATAATTCCAGCATCTGAGCGTCTCTCGGCCTTCAAACTTGCGTTGTGCTTCCGCCGACTACTACACATTTTTTTTAATAGAAACATCAGTTTTCTATTGAGGCTGTTTTGTATGAGCTGGGTACTTACCTTCTCTCCTTTCTGATTTTTTATTGGGCCAATTATTCTTATGTCCAATGTTGCTTTTGCCTTGCCAATTACTTTTAATTCTAGGCCTGCGTTTTGCTTGCTCATAGTAATGTTCTAGATTCTTGATAATATCTTTTAGGGTTTGGGGTTCCAGCAACTCAAATTTATCTTTGAATTCCATAGGAAATCCGCTAACAAATCTCTAAATTTTGGTTTTTTCATCCTTCAGATATGGCACATACCTCAGTGTTTCTAAAAACATGGTGACATACTCATCACTGGTTAATTGACCCATTTTGAGTTCATAGAATTCTTTGGCCTTACCATCATAATAGCATTCAGACAAGTATTTCTTTCTAAAGAGTTTTTGAAACTCATCCTAGGTCAATTCTTTCTCAGCAATACCTCCAACATTCTTTAAATCTTCCCAGCATATATCTTATTTTACCTTTAGGCTATAGGTGACAACTCTAGCTTTCATATTCTCAAAATAGTCATGTATTCTGAAAAACTTCTTCATTCCCAACAACCAAGTTTCTGCATCCTCTGCTTTCTTCATATCCCCATCAGATGTGGGTGGCTTTACTTTCTTAACTTCCTCTGGGCAGCAAAACTAGATGGTTTGCTAGAATAATTCACCTATGTTCTAGTTTCTCCCCTTGGAGTGCTCAAAGGTACATCTCTTGGCATAGTTTCCTCACTTCCCTGCATGTGTCTCTTCTTGGACATGCCACCGTCTACTCCGTTGGTGTTTTCTTCTTATTCATCAAGGGTTTTCCTATCTTTGTGATTGGCCCTCATCTCATATTGCCTTTTCCTTTTCAATCTGAGAAACTTTGTAGGATGACTACATTAATCTCCACTTTATTTTCTTGGGATCTTATCAGCCTCTCATTATTGGCTTAAAACTTCTTACCTCATCCCTCAAGATTCTCAAGGTGTCCATCCAGTCTTGGGAGTGATTCCCTTCCCCTTGGCCAACTGGTTTCTCTTCCTCATTAGCTCTGACCTAGTCACTTCCATGTTGTGATTGATCAGAACTATACTCAACCATTTCGGTCATCATTGATGTATTTCCTTTGTTTTATGTTTCTTGTGATGTGTTTTCAACCACACACACTATTAGACATTTCATGATAAATGAATAAACACATAATCATGACCATGAACTTACGTCTATGGGTATGCCATGGAAATCCCTACTATGACAAAATGGCCATGTTAGTGTGCCAACATATTTACAATCATATGCATCAATCATTCAGTCCTACAATCTTATCATGAGTACATAATTAACAATAAACAACATATTTATGGCGATGATCTTGCTCACACTGAGTTTTTTTCTGTCTGCAACCAAACAGCTCACATTAGCATGTGGTCATTATCAATGTTGCAATCACTACATTAATCAGGCATGTGGTTAAATAGTTTAGACCAGCTTTTAACACATAAGTAATTACTTAGTAATTTTTTGAAAATCATCACTTGCTCGAGATGAATCCCATTCAGTCTAAGAGTTGAACCTGTATTACTCTGATACCACTCTACAACATACCCAACCCCTTAAATATTGTTAGAGGGCCTCACAACCAGAGCTTTTACTTTACGGGCCCTATAAAATGCAACGACCTCCACCCTCCACATCAACCTGGCGCCTTTAGGCATAACACCCTTATGCCTCCCGGGTGGGTCCCACTAGACATGCCACCCCACTTACCCTCGCCCAGCGGTTCCTAAGCTAAACCCTTTGTTGACTGTCAGGCTCATACATGAGGGTGGGACTACATGGCCTCATCTCCCAATGGTCTGCCTTTCCACTCTTATTGTCATCGCATGTTATCCTGTGTCATCTTGTTCCTTTCAACCTGGTGCCGCCTCTACTGCACCTCTTTATTTCTCCGGTGTCACAACGTTGGGTTGACATGGCTAGTGGGGCCCCTTCTCCACCAATTGGATATGCGCTCCACCAATGTGGTATGTCTCACTTCATCTCGATAGTCTCCTCCAGGCGCTTACATTTAACTCCTCACTTTAATCTTCTACAGTTGAAATCGTCATGCTGACTTGACAAGTGGGACGGTTCTCGAACAATAGCACCATGGAAATAATGCGGGCCCTGACATGCACTCACCTTACATCATCCTACAAGGCTTTGCCTCACGCCTTTCTACATTGCTCCTTTGGAATCTCCAGGTAGGAACGGTTTGGCTTACTTGGAAGATGGGTCTCCCTTCTGTCCAATGGTCTAACAGTTAGGAACACGTCATCTTGTCCGCTTCATTCCATCTCTTTATGATAGAGCCCCCACCCACTGCTCTTGATGTTTTCTCTTACACCACTTCTTGAAACTGCCAGGTGGGCCCCTTCAGGACATGTCATCCTGACAACTTCTATCCTGGTTTTTCCCTATTGCACTTACTCATTTTCTTTCGGCTAGATATTTTGGGATAACTAGCCAGTGGGCCAACCTTCTAACCAATGGTGTTGTCATTGATCTCACATCACCCTGCCAACATCATCCCGTGCTTTTCTCCAACTCTCTTTCACCTATGCCCCTTGTAATTTTCTGAGGTGAGCCTAAACGGGTCGACCTGTCAAGAGGGTCCACCTTTGACTAGTCGCAGGACTTTTGGGTTGGCATGTCAGCCAACTCATCCCAGCTAACATCATCCTACCAACCTTGTTAGAGGGCAATACTTGATCCAATCCTATTAGATGGCAATTGGGTCGCACTAATGCAAAGCCTCCACAACTATGGTTCCACCTAGTTAGGAATAAGGTTTTCTGGTTTCTATCTTATAAGTTCAAGGCTTGCCCTCCTACGCCTTATCAAGATTGCCTTCAAGTTATGTCATGGCTTCACTAAAGCATCTTGACCTTGCCTTAAGAAATGCATAAGACGAGGATAACTATGTCCATCGCAAGAGCAAGTCTCAACCCAACCATGATTTCCCTGAGCTAGTATTTCGACCATGGCTCTATCTCAAAGCTCCTGTAGACCTTTGGATCAACGCTAGTACTCAGTGTTGACGTCGATGGTTTATTAAGGTGCCCTATGGTGTCACCCCTCCTAAGCTTGATCCAATCAAACTCCAAGGAGTTCCTGGCCCATCTGCATTCTCTGCTTTCGGACAAGGAATTCCAGGCATGTTGGCATAGGTGCTCCTGCAGGCCTTACCTACCATGGGCTTGGTGTGAACTCTTGAAAGGTCTCCACCTCACCTACAACACACCAATGGTTCCATACTCCAAAGCAGCCCTATAAGTAGCCCCATGGCGCTATGCATAAAATTATGGGTTCGAGCTAGCTATGCCTTGATGCTAGTGGAACATATCCAAGCTCCTTAAAATTCATGGTTGGGAAATCCTACCTACATGGGTTTCGGTTATCCCTACACTTGAAGGGAGAAAAACCCTTCTAGCGATGAAACAATGCCTTTTTCACAGGTTCAAGGGCTTATAGCCCAGTGAAGGAATATCCATGTATATGCACAAACCCTGTCAAGCGAGCGATCTCTTATGTAATTGTTTCATGTTAATAAAAAGGGGATTTGTTCCCATTGTTTCCAGATTTTTTAATCCAGATCCTTATGGATCCTCTCATAGTTTATAGCATTTCATATTTTCCTTGTATCATTTCCATATGTACAGTTAGCAACAAAAATAAGCATTGCACACAGATCATTGTCTTAGTACAAAGATACACTCTAGTTAGCTATAATATAAAGTTCTATTCAACCTGTTTCACACTATATGTTGTGGACAACACCAACAAGAATTTAACTCAACACATCATTGTCAACTAGAAGCAAAAATTGCTCAACTTTTTTATCAACATCATTCATTTAAGATACGTGACATATATGTATGTATATTTGTTTATTCAGTCATGACTATGAGTTTCATTTCCACACAAAAGTGCATCAACATGCTCATTACGTTAATAACACAATTACAGTCCAAAATCCCAAGCCATCCCAAATAGAGTGTGTCACAAGTTCATTGATATTTAAGAAGCACAACATATACTTATCTTTAAAGTTATAGGGAAATTGAGTCTAGGACAAGGACTCTCCACCCAATCATAGACAACTCTAGCCACACTTACTTACATTTGTCACGCTCGAGCCAAATTCTAGAGTCTAAGGGGGTTGTTGCTTAAGGGATTAGAATGCCATCTGTGAATGGAAACAGGGAATCCAGAGGGCCTCTTCCTTAATCCCAATAATTGATGTTGCCATATTCTTAACACAAGGAGTCAATAGGTTCTTGCCTCACCCCAAGTGCATACACAGTGATTCACTCCCTTCCAGGGAGTCCAGAATCCATTGTAACAGTGATGCAGTAACCAAGGTCTTCAATCAATTCTTCCTTTGAAGCTACTATAGGATTAACCTCTTCCCAATATGTCCAAGGTCCCAAAGCCTAGTATCTCAACCTACAACCTCTAGGGGACTCAAGCTATTATAGGGCTCTAGAGATTACATCTCAACCCATAGCCTCTAGGGACCCAAGTTGTTACAGGGCTCTAGAGACTCAGTCTCAACCCATAGCCTCCAAGGACCCAAGTTGTTACAGGGCTCCAGGGATCCTATCTCAACCCACAACCTCCAGGGAACCCGAAATTCTTATAGGGCTCTAGAGAGTAGCAACTCAACCCACAGCCTCTAGGGAAACTGGGAACCAATCCCCTTCTCTTCTCTCCTATTTTTCACTACTTAATGATTGAACCAGACTTCTTTGTCTTCTATCACTCTCTTCTCTTTTTCTTCCCTCTCCTTCAGCATGAATTTGAATGTCTTTCTTTTCCTCCTTGGCATCTTTTCCTCCTTAGCCTCTTTTCCTTAAATTGCATTTATTGCCTTATCCTCTCTTTCTTGCACTGCACAATTCCCTTCTTCATTTCATGTCCCTTTTTCCTTGTGAAGGTTCCCAAGTACATTGGCCTTTGTACCTTCCTTGAAGCTCATTCAATTTTTAGAATCATTTCCTTAATTTATGCACCAGCTAGCTTTTAATGGTTGTCCAACAATTTAGGTTTCTTCTCTGCACAAGAAAACCTCAAAATCCCAAGCAAGCAATCCTCCTCCCCAGCTCTGGAATTTGTGTCCCTTTGACTTAGTCCCCTTTTTTAAAATTCATATATTTGTAAAAAATATTTACAATGCATTTTATGAGAGAAATATGGGTGGGGTTGTCGCTTCATGTGACTAGGGCCACTCTAAAAGTCTAATACCACTCTATAGAAACAACTAGTCCCTTCAAGACCTCTCTGATGATAAGCTATGTTCAGACCCAACCTCCTTAGTCAAATGGATTTATCAAAATTCCTCTTATTTCAAATATCTTAAGCTTCTTTTCTAATATTTCCATCATATTCTACTCATAGAGAGTTTTTCATCGATATAAAATTCATCAAATTTTATGCTCTCGATACAAAATTATGGACCTCTAAATGTTTACCCCTCTTAGCCCGCCACATTAACATTCATACCATTGACATGTGGCAAACACATGGTAGTCCTTTGTCGAGGTGTAACCACCATATGGTGTCATTTCGTCTAACACATGGAAATCCTTTGCTCATGTGTCACCACTACATAGGGCCTCTGTAGCTTCCCACCTCACATCCGAATCTACGAATTTTTGTTAATTCCATTTTATAAAAGTTATGAGTCTCGATCTATCCAAATTTCCAAATTTTCCAAATACATTTGGAAACCCCAAACCTTTAAAATTCATCCAAAATTTCCAAATCTTTTGGATTCATCCTAATTGTTTGGTCAACAGCCAACATCCAAATCCATAAAACTTAAAAGGTCCCCTTTTCTAAAAAGTTGAATTTGCACGAGACGTTGTCTGCCTTTGGCTTCTCATAAGAATGGATTCATTAGATTCACCTATGGTAACCACCCCCTTCTTCTCCATCCTTCTCAATGGTTCTCCCTCTAGGACCTCCCACTTGAGTCGAGGCTTGCGTTAAAGAGAACCCATCTCTCCTTTCCTATTTATTATAGAAGTAGAAGGAATCAGGAATTTGCTATAGGAGGCAAAGCACAGAGGACGAATTAAAGGTATACAGATCCCAGAAATAGAACTCTTGGTGACGCATCAATAATTTGTGGACGATAATCTACTCTTTGGAGATCCAACCATCCAAAAATATCAAGCCTTACATGATATTTTGGAGGAGTTTGAATTAGCCACAGGTATGTCCCTAAACAAAGAAAAATCAAGCATTTTCCTTTTTAACACCTTTGTGCATATTCAAAGATACCAGGTCTATCTTATGGGCTTCGCAATTGGATCCTTTCCATCGAAGTATTTAGAAGTCCCTTGGTTGAAAACCACTAAGGACATTTACAGTAAATTATCACAAAGGTTATCATCATGGACTTTCAGATCACTCAACTTGCTAGGAAGAGCTACTCTCCTAAAATTTGTATTGCAAGCCATTCCAATATACCAACTTTTGGTGTTGTTTGCACCTAAATATGTTTTTCAAGAACTAGTCTCAATTTTTAGAAAAAATTAATGGCAAGGCACTTGTGTTGAAGTGCAAATGGGTGTTGATTTCATGGGAAAAATTATGTTCTCCAAAATTAAATGGTGGCCTAGGACTCAGGGACCCAAAAATCCTCAACGGGATCATGGGGAGGGGGGGGGGGGGGGGAACTGTGGCGACAATGGGATTTAGTGGGGGGGGGGAGGGAACTTTGCAAACAAATTTGGACCTAAAAATATTGGGAGAGAATGTAGTCAAGATGGGATACTCCGATCAATGAACCTCCCCTTATGTTCACCAATTTCGAACTTAGCCCTTAGAAACAACTCTCTGATAAAATATCACTACTTCTTGGAAATATAGGATGGAAGCACTGCATTGTTTTGGAATGAATCATGAAAAAACTACCCAAACTCTCAAGCAATCTAGATTTACCCCATTTCCTCTACATCATGTAGTCCCTTAACATTAGAAGATTCCAACAATATTGGAAAAACACAAACATTAATGATGAATGGAGACAGTGGAAAATAAAGGGTGATTGCCTATGTGCTGAAAGGAACCTAGACTAAAAGCCCTTTAAATATATGCTCAAGGAAAAGAGGGCTCGGGTATCTCAGGTTTAGGACAAACTTCGATGGGGATACAAATTGGTATGGATGTTTACCACAAAAGAATCCCACTTGATTGTAGCAGAACACAACACTATTCCTAGTGAACTAGTGTGGAAGATAATTTGGACACACAAACTCTGGCCTAAAGTTGCCCACTTCCTCTAGCTATTATGCCGTAAGCACTTCCTTACCTGGGATCTTCTGTTGAAGGAGGGATTTACAGGACCCTCACAATTTACTATTTTCCAACAATAAGAAGAAATGACGTAACATCTCTTGAATACCTACCAAATCGCCAAAACCCTTTTGGAATGGATCCTTCACACATTTGGGCACCTGGATCGAGTTCCTCATAGCTTGATTGACACAGTATAACACAAGATGATAGAAATATTTAATAACCTAATTGCGAATAGAGCATGGGTCCTTTTACTAGGTTTCCTATTTTGGCCAATTTGGAAGAGCCAAAAAGAGCCATCTTCAAATATCAACAGTCTTCATTCCATCAAATATGGAAAACAACTAAAGATAATGTCAGGGAAACAATTTAATCAAAGACATGGTTAGAGTAGGACTGGAAAGATTCAGAAGAAAAGGCATTGATTATGGCTACCTTAGACGTATCCCCGACTATGTTACTCTCTATGATCCCCCATGTTCCCAAGTATCAAGTGCTCTCCCTGACTGCATTCATCTCTCCTCTAGATAACTTTATTAAAATTAACTTTGATGTGGCCTCGAAAGGGAATCCTATCCTTGTGGGGGTTGGTAGAATCCTTCGAGATAGTATGGGTCAGCCAATAGGAATATTCTTAGGCTCATGTGGGCATATGAAAAATAACGTGGCAGAACTGACTACACTAGAAAAAGTGCTGCAGCTAACCCAAAAATTGAATCTCCAAAAAATATAGTTATTAGGAGACTCAGAGCTAGTGATTAAGGCGATTCAAAATATCTTCAATGGAACACCTATAACTCAATTCATTCGCAATTTGTGCTTTGAGACCCAAACCTCTTGCATTAAAGACATGTTTCTCTCCTTCTCCTATGTCATTACAAATCACGCTTGACGAGAAGGAAATAAAATAGTAGATTGGTTTGCTAGCCAATGTACCCTTGAGGATGCTTAAGATCTAGCTATATGATGGCCCCCAAACTTGGATTAGAGGTAAATTCAATGCTTGGAAGCATTGGTGATTGAGGAGAAGAGTCCCCTGATGGGGGTGAGCCCCGAGAACAATCAAAGGATGGGGAGAATAAATCCCATCCCATGCAGTGCGATAAATGAAGGTGGAAGGTGATTGAGAGCCCTTGCGAATCGACCCACAGACGACTCTAGAAAGGATACTTAGTATAATTGTCAGAATTCTGAGAGTAAAGGAAGAATTTGTAAGTTGTGCGATGAATTATGGGAGTACCAAGAACTCACTAGATCTCTTGGAGATTCTCCTCAAAACCATTGTCTGGTTCTCCTAGGAAGAGGAGGCTCGTATCATTAGCAATTCTCACATGGTGCCTTTCAATGCATAAAGCATGTGCTTTATGCTCACAACCTTGGACCTTGGATTGAACAATGTCCTGCGTCAACTCAAATTATAGATTGTTGGTTATTGTTGTGGAAATGGATGAAAGCTCCTCCTATCAAAAACTGACTGTCCTCTAACACTTTACAAGTTAGCAAAATGGGTCTTTAAAGGTAAAATAAGATTCACACCCTCTTCAAGATGGTGAGTTAATTTTTCACATGAACTTAAAATAGAAACATGTTCACATGCAACTCAAGATGATAAACATGAAGAGAAGAAACCAGCATTTGATGACAGAGTTCACCCCTCCTGACTACATATCTGGGCTTGCTCCAATAGCCAGACCGTTATATTAATTCCAACAACAAATGAGTACATATAACTTGTTGACAGTAGAGTGGCTTGTTTCTCCTACAAAGAATTCTCACTCAGAAAGATGACTCCCTACAGCAAGTCATAAAAATTTCAACATAAAAAGGACTCACACACAATAGGTCCTTGTACTCCACCTGAAATCAAAAGCATAAATATACAACTCCTTCACAATGAAGAGTTAACAAGGGATTCTCTCCTTAAACCATTGAGAAAAGACTGAAAATAGTTTCTCTACTGAAGTAATAGTTGTTGCAGATGAAACTGGAAGGTTGGAAAACCTCTAACTAGACTCTCTCCATGCTCAAATATGCCTCCATACTACTTCAAAATTGTTTCTACCTCTAGCACTAAAAGAATTGATTATGCAAAGATTCCATCATAAAGTGCTCAAATTAGAAAAATGAGGTTGCCATTGAATCTAGGATGCTAAAAAAACCCCATCTAGTCTCTTCTTGAGCTCAAAAAGGTTAAAAACTAAGAAATATATGCTTCTCCAAGCCAAGATCTATTATATGTCCTGCAAATTGGCAAAACCTACTAACTGTGTGACGCTTTTGCCCTTTACATTGTCCAACGAGTGACAATTTCGCCCACAACCGGCGAGATTCCTACCGCAAAAGGTGCAATTTGTTGCTTCATTAATTTTGCCAATAACCCTTATGCACCAGATCAAGGTCATGTGGTGCCCATAGGGTCGGGGCCGAGGCCAACTGCCTGCCCCTGTCGACTAAGCCCTTTCTACTATTGACATGGTCACATTGTTTCAATAGGGCCAGGGGTCGGGGCCAACTGTCCGCCCTCGCCGGCTCCGCTCCAACTGTGGTCACATAATGGTCACAAGAACTAAGGGTCGGGGCTTATCCGCCCTCACCTTTCACCTATGGTTGCATGGGTAGAAACATGGCCAAGGGTCAGGCCCTAACCGCCTTGCGCCTCCCGCTAACTCTCTGCTCGGTCGTATTGGTGCCAATAGGTTTAGGGGATAGAGTCAAGTGCCTAGCCCCACTCCCTTTCACCTTGCTCCATGGACATATGGTGGTGGCGGGACCAGGGGTCGAGGCTCACCACCTGGCCCCTCCTCCCAAACGTTGAAACATATGAATTTAAATATAAGCGACCTCCCATAGTTATTAAGAACTAATGCGGTAGACTAACAGTTGGGCGTTTCACTATGTTGCGGTAGGTCGAGGGGTCGAACCCCACCGTGGTCTTCTGGCCCCTTATAAAAATTTTGGCCAACCATGGGGCGCCACGTGATGCCCTCTCATTGGGCCACGTGGTGACCTCTGATTGGATCACCTCAAACTGTACGAACCAACCAAAACTTGCCAAATGCACCCGTACCATGATGCCATGTGTCAAGACCTTATTGGTCCTCTACCGACCATATAGCCTGCACAGTCAGTTGATCATGTTAGTTGTACAGACTGCCCAGTCAACAGCGCATTCAACCCTATCGTTGACTTTTAAACTATTGATCAAAAACTTTAGAACACCATAACTTCATCATACGCTATTAGATTGGGGCGATTCAAGCATCATTGGAATTAGGATAATGAATACTACAACTTGACACTAGTTTCAGTAGATTCTGAGTAGTTTCATTTTTTAGCCTATGTTTTAGCTCTAGATCATACCTCCCCACTAGGAACTTTTGGACCTCCAAAATTCTATCTTGAATCAGTAAATAAGTGAGGAAAAATCTCATTAAATTTCATGATCTCAATTTTTATTGTTCTGTTTGAATTGGTGCCTTAGAGCTCCAATCAAGGTACTCCACCTTGCCTCTACATGAAGTCCTTATCTTCTTGTCAAGAATTGTGGCTTGCTGTAATTCTTCTAAACATTTAGGAACAAAAACTTTGATGGATGGAATATGAACATTCTCTCCAAAACCATCTTTCTTAGACTCAAAAAATATTCATCTTGAAGTCTCTTTTTGTTGAAAACAAACTCAACTTTCCCCCTGGAAATCAGAAGCAACTCAATTCTTTTTATGAATTGATTTACACTGCTTTATTTTCCTCAAGTTGCACTTGTACAATGACATACTTGGATTTGTCCACATTACTATGGTCATCTTCTGCACAGTCTTTACCAAATATCAAATTCACAAACAAGCTTCACATAAAAATACTTGTATAAGTGAGTGCTTGACACAACTGTAGACATACTGGATGAAATACAGATTCTCATCCCAAAACTCCCCAAACAAATGGACTCGTCATCAAGCCAAAATAGAATGACATGCCAAAGAAAACAAACTTGTTGAAAATAAGTGATTGTACATAACTTAACTTTACAAAGTACCCAAACAGGAATATACAACAAGTATTTACAATTTTTCGAAGCAAGCCAACCGTACAAAATAGTCTATTCATTCTTTGCCTAACCAAGCTTATGGGTTCTCTTTCTGCACCCGCTCTGTTTCGAAGACTACTTCAAGAACTACATATGTTTCCTCTTTTCCACATGTCGCTTTCTTTGCAAGTGATCACATGACCTCTTTGTCCTTCTTAGGATAAAGTTCCAGATGGAGTTTCCAACACTTTTCAATTCGGTGCCCATTCATGTTGCAATGGGTACAAAAACGCTTTTTCTTACCCATCGACAATGAAGTTTTCATAATAGGGTGAGATTCCTCATGCTTTTTCCTAAGGATTTGATCCATTTCCTTGACCATATCCTTACATTTCTCATATTCAACCACACAATGGTCAACTGCATCGCAAAATGTGCATGGAAACTTTTCCCATAAATAATCAAAATCACCAACATTTCTAAAATCCCCATGACAGTTATACCTGTCCTTTGGGCTGTGAATTTGACGAGAAGGACTAGACTTTGCATGTCCCTTGGAACATTCATCTCTCTTTGGAGACAATTTTTCATTATCACCACCATCATGAGTGAAATATCATCACTTGATGATTTTTTTGCCTCGACAATTTTAGAGCACTCTCCAACTTCTCCAAGACCATAACCCAATCCTTCATATCGTGTTTGTTCCTTTACCTCGATAGGATTAGTGATACCTTTTCCATTGACTCTGAGGCCTATTTCTTCATAACCCATCTAAGTTAAAATCTTGATACCAATACCTTTGTTATGCTTTTCAAAGGCTACAAAAGATGTGTTATCAACATTAGATGAAGGAGTAGAACTAGAAATGCTAATTACCTCCTTTGGCCTATCACCCATCTTTTCTATTTCAGTTGTTGATGAAGAAGTGGATGATGACTCTAACCAACCACTTTTACCAATGTACACATAAGGAGAATCTTTTAGATGCTAACAAAATTTACAAGCATCATTCTCAACATAGGGTCCATATACTATGTATGAACCGTGCCCACAATTTGGCTCCATCTTAGAGGGGTTCTTTGTTGCTTCTAGGATGAAACTCTCACCAATTTGTTCCTCGGTTCCTCCACTACATGTTGCAACTATAGGCACATTTTCGTTTTCTTTTCCTCTGCAACCTCAAGCAATCTGCTCAGCTCAACATTCTTGATTTGAAGAGATAGGTTATTCTCCTTCAACTCTTGGAGTCTTTAACGCTTTAGTTTATTTCCCATACTTGCAACTTGATCACAACCTGCTCTAATACCACCTGATCTGGAAATGGAGGAAAGCTCGTCCTATAAAAAATTGGTCGTCTTCTGACAGTTTTCAAGTTTAAAAAATGAGTCTTTAAAGGTAAATAAGTTTCAGAACCTCTTCCAAATGGTGATTTAAATTTTCACATGAACTTAAAAGAGAAAGACATTCACATGTAACTCAAAATGATAAACATGAAGAGAAGAAACCATCATTTGATGATGGAGTTCACCCCTCCTAGGCTACATCTCTAGGCCTGCTCCAATAGCTAGATTGTTATATTGATTTGAGCAACAAATGAGTGCATATAACTTTCTGATATTAGAGTGGCTTATTTCTCCTACAAAGAAACATTACCCTACAAAGAATTCTCACTCAGAAAGATGACTCCCAACAACAAGTCATAAAAATGTCAACATAAAAAGGACTCACACACAATAGTTTCTTGTACTCCACTTGAAATCAAAAGCATAAAAATACAACTCCTTCACAATGAAGAGTTAAAAGGGGCTTCTCTTCTTAACCCAATGAGAAAATACTGAAAATATTTGCTCTACTGAAGTAACAGTTGTTGCAGATGAAACTGGAAGGTTGGAAAACCTCTAACTAGGCTCTACCCATGCTCAAATATGCCTCCATACTGCTTCAAAATTGTCTCTGCCTCTAGCACTAAAATACTTGATTATGAAAAATTCCATAATAAAGTTCTCAAATCATAAAATTGAGGATTCTATTGAGTCCAGGACGCTCAAAACCCCCCTTTTAGGCTCTTCTTGAGCTCAAAAAGATTAAAAATTGAACAAGATATGCTTCTCCAAGCCAAGCTCTACTATGTCCTGAAAATTGCAAAACCTACTAACTGCACGATGATTTCACCCTTTACACAGTTTGTTGAGCGATAATTTCTCCCAGGACTAGCGAGAGTCCCGTCGCAAAAGTGCAATTTATTGCTTCATTAATTTTGCCAATAACCCCTATGCGCTGGATCAGGGTCACTTGGCGCCCATAGGGTCGGGGCCAAGTACCTGCCCCTGGCTCTGCTCCAACTATGGTATCATAATGGTCACAAGAACCAAGGGTCGGGGCTTATACACCCACGCCCTCCAACTAGGCCTCCGCCTGAGGTCATGTAGATAGCAACGTGGCCAGGGGCCAGGGCTTAACCGCCCTGCCCCTCCCGCTAAGTCTCCACTCAGTCGTATTAGTGTTAATAGGTATGGGGGCTAGAGATAAGTGTCCAGTGCCACTCTCTTCCACCCTGCCCCACAGAAATATGGTGGTGGTGTGACCAGGGTTCGGGGCTCACCGCCTAGCCCCTCCTCCCAAACGTTGAAACATATGACTTTAAATATAAGCGACCTCCCATAGTTATTAGGAACTAATGTGGTGGTCTAACATTTGGGTGTTGGACTGTGTTGCAACAAGCTAAGGGGTTGAACCCCGCCAAGGCCTTCAAACCCCTTATAATAAAAAAATTCCAACCATGGGGCGCCACGTGGTGCCCTCTCATTACGCCACCTCAAATCGCACGAACCAACCAAAATGCGCCAAATGCATCCATACCATGATGCCATGTGTAAAGACCCGATTGGTCCTCTGCCAACCTTACCCTACACAGTCAGTTGATGACGTTAGTTGTATGGACTACCCAGTCAGCATCCTATTCAACCCTATTGTTTGTTGATCAAAAACTTCAGTCTACCATAACTTTTTCATATGACATCAGATTGAGGAGATTCAAGCATCGTTGACATCAAGACGACGAACACTACGACTTGACAATAGTTTCGGTAGATTCCGAGTAATTTCATTTTTGAGCCTATTTTTTTATCTTTGGATTAGTTATGCATCCTTTGTATTCAACGTAGGTGGTGGTGTACATTCAAGGCAGGAGGTGACAGAAGATATGCTAGGTTATATCTAAAGGCTCTATGGTTGATAATGACCACCTCTCCCTTCTCATCTTCTACTACAAGTGGGCTTCTCTTGCCCGATATTGATTCCTCTCCCTGCTCTGTCTGTTGCTGGAAGAGTGGGGTGCTCGGGGTTGGGCATATTGGTTGGCCTAGACAAATGCGACAGAGGTACACAGCTTCTTGGAATGTTTATGTCGGTTTGGATTGTGTTCTCTCTCTGAAACCACATCCAGCTCCAAGGTGTGGAAGGAAATTGACTCTTGAAGCCTATAATAGCTTCGTTTGTCGTTGCAAGGGCATAAGACTACATAAAATCAAGGCTTCACAGTGGTGGTTTTGTGTCCTGCCCCTGTGTGCATTCATTACTTCGGTATTTGGTTGGACGATGGACACCAACAAGATGCTCCAACTCAAAGTTCGGCCACAATGGGGGGGAGGCAACCCAAGGAGAAATAACATGGATGAGGAAGGTGAGTTAGTGGCATCGCAGGGGATTCTCCTGTAAGTGTTGATATGTCGACACCATTCAACTCGATTGAGGCTCAACTCTGCCTCCTTCAACACTCCATTAACCAACTCTCGCAAGCACATCATTTGGACCATGTGGATCATGTCATCTTCTTCACAGACATCCTACACAACCAACCGTGTATCATGGACCGCAAAGCCTCTCTCCAGCGAAACCAACAGTATCTCTAGGCTCGCATGGACGAATTCGAGAGTTGTATGGCGCACATGGAGTCCCACATTCATGACACGTTCCAAAAGCCAATGGCTCGAGAACTTGAGGTAGCTAATCCCATTGCAGAAAATTAACCACAATGAAAGTAGGATTTGTTTAGTTCTTTGATAAATTTTGTGCTTAGTGGGTGATGAACCACAAGAAAACTAGTTTTTTGAAGTTACTGTCATCTTTATTTTGCATGTATCTAAAGGCCAACAAATCTAGTCGGAGTGAGGCCACTTTTCTTCATATGAAGAATCCCTCGCAATGTAATCTTATTCTAAATTAATAGAAATTTGCTGACTTACAAAAAAAAGGGTTGAATTTGCAGATATCTAGATCGCCCTATATCCAAATAAATCCACATTATCACCATGGTGATTGCAACTTGGCTGTCACTATCATATTCCAGTTTCCACATCATCATCATGCCACCTTACTACTAGTGTAACCCCTTATTGTTATTAGTACAACCCACTTATTATATTGATGTACCCATGTAGTGCCCATATTGTTACTATTGTGCCCCATAGAAGCCCACTATTATTATTATGTGCCCTTACATTATTATTGTTATGTCGGCTCTGATTATGTTATGACCCCTTAGACTCCTATATATAGAAATGAGGTCTTTTCATTTGTA
>APFE031149381.1:0-11234 GCA_000404065.3 Pinus taeda
GGGTCAAGTGTGCACCTGGCCCTCTTATAACTAAGTTGGAACCTTTCCTCATAGTCCTCTAGAGACTCATCACTTCCCATGGCCATCCGAAAGATCTCCCCTTTTGTTTCCTTGGACCTACAATAATCCCGGTACTTGTTGTTAAAGGCTTGCTGCATCTGAGCCCATGTGGTGATACTATTCCCAGGTAAACCCATGAACCAGCGTAGTGCTGCATCCTTGAGGGTGGAAGGGAAAATTTTTAGCTTTTGTTCATCCTCAGTATAGTCATAGGTTCTACAGAGGACAGCAAATTCGAATAGAAAGGTATCAGGATCTTCGGTAGTCAACCCATGGAAGTGGGGTAAAGCAGAGGGGCTAATGTTCTTCATTTTCATCTCACCATTGGTCTCTCGGATAGGGAAGGCACCCTCTATCCTCTCATCTCCTCATCGATTATCAGCCATAGTTTCAGGTGGAGTGGTCTCTAACTCTTCTTCTTCTATAGGGCTTTGGTATGCCTCGGGGTGTTCACCTATAGTTTCCTCTGGATCACTGTCGTCACCGAAGAGTGAAGGGTGACTGAGTGAGGTGGTGGGGGTGTTAGGTAGGAAATTTCCTGATCTATCTCTGTTCCTACGAGGCATGAAGCAAAAGGACTTCTTTTTGATTGCTTGAGTGTTTTTCCCTGTGCTCCTGCAAAATGAAACAAATTGATTGCAAACTTGAAATTCTAATCTACACTTACAGAATTGAAAGTTTAATCTATGAAAGCAGGAAAACTAATCTATGAAAGCAAGAAAGACTAATCCAGGAAAGCAGGAAAGAAATTGCAGAATGGAAATGAAACAAACTACTTAGAAGAAAGTGAGAGTAAGAAATTAGAAGAAAAGCAACAATTACTAATACTCTGACGCTTCCCCGGCAACGGCGCCAAAAAGATGGTGAGCTCCAGTATTGTAGCAATAATGCTTACAACTCCTGGGGCTTCCTGTCTCTCATTTTATCAACCCGGTAGTTCGTACAAACTTGAAGGACAGTGCTATATGCACAAAGTACTAGCTCATTGTCGCAGCTGTCACTTGATCAGCTGGCACAAGTCCACTAGGGCTCAAGCCAACTTCTATGGCTCACAGAAGAAGCTTTATCAATGATGGACGAAAGCTAGCTCAAAGAAGACTAGTCTAATTGACACAAATGAACTGAAAGTAAACCAAAGCATGTAAACCTAGGAAACCCTAATTTAACTAGTCTAACCCCTATAATGCAATGAAGGTAAATAAAACTTCTACCAATGCTGCTACTACCTCTAATAAGTGGAAATGCATGGATCTAAACTACTTGCATTATCAAAGACATGCTTTTGTACTTTCCATTAAGCAGGTGGAATGATTGCGATTTTGTGCTTATTAGGATTTGGTTGTGCAGATGGGATGGAGAAGGAAGGAAAGCGCGGGACATGTTGGGGAGGCTAGGTGAGCTCCCTATGGACCCTTAGCATCCATCCACAGAGGTTTTCCACGTTCAGAAGCTCGGCAACCGAGTGAATGACCTCCTACAGGATGTCTGCAGGGGATTCTACAGGATACTCAGAGGTTTCTACAGGATGTCTCTAAACTGCTACAGGATGATCTACCGTGAAGGATTGGAGTGATGGAGGAGTGATGGAATGATAAGAAGAGATATGTGAGGTAGGGATCAGGCTGGTGATGGCTCAGAAGTGGAAGGATGAGATGGGAACCGGGTGTAGGGAGTATTTTGAAGTGATGTCGATGAAAGGCCAAGGAATGAAGCTATGTGAGGAATGGGAGACTTTAGGAGAGGACAGAACGAAGTGAGTGTCGAGGGGATGTGGTTACATGCGTGATCAAGATGGAGGTAATGGTAATGGAACGGGAAAGAGGAGTGTAAATGAAACAAATGCTTATGAATGTCACCAAACCGAAAGTACATCAACCTAAACTACTTATGCTGAGAATTCAATGAACAGCAATCCAAAACGCGAGGAGAAATGTGTATGAAGCTGTGATGAAAGTGTGTGTGCAGGTGTGACTGACAAGGAAGCATCTAATCAAGACCAAGACTGTGTTGCAGCAATCATCAAGTAAAGTAATGCGTGTTTTTGGTGGCTAGTTATGGACTGCACCCCAATCTTCAAGAGAGATGGCAGTGAGCCTTAACAACCGTTTTGCTAGAGCTCCAATTGATGGTATATATCCTCTAAGCAAGTGGAAACAACTGTACCATAAGAAAAATCTATCCTACTCATAAGAAAACCAAATCATCAAACTGTAATTCGAAGTGCATGTGCAAACGAAAACTTAAAGTGCTGGGAATGAAATGGAAACAACACTACAGCAGAGGGGATCTATGGCTCTCAGGTTGGGCCCTAACCTGAGAGCTATAGTCTGCTAAGAAAACTTAGAAATAGATCACAAACCGCCTTCTTTATTCATAATATGATGTCATGCCAAATGGGCTTACAAAAAGGAACGAAACCGAACTGTGCTCCCAAAATTACAATGATAATACCAGAGTTTCAACAGCCATCTAAGGCTAAGGCCTTCATATTTATACAAAAAAAAACGATGAGCCACCGAGTGCCCTTGATTTTAGGAGCTCGGCTGTCCAACTAGAGTTTGACTGCGGATCCTGTAGGGCAGTCATAACTACTGCTCTTGTAGAACAGTTGATGACTGTTGTTCATGTAGGACAGCTGGCTGCTTCTTGAGCTCGGAGGGGAGACGGATTGGAGCTCGGAGTTCTTGGTGGGAATCACGAGGAATGTCCCAAGACTGTGAACATCTCTCCACAAAATCAGCCGTGCCACCTTATTGTCTCCTTATCCCTTTTTCGTTGTCTCTTGCTCCCTTTTTAATGCCAAAACCTGGAATCACAATGCATTAGTCATGTAGATAAAGTTTCTAACATTCCTCCTACAAACAACATGAATAAACTAAGAAATGCATGCATAAGCAAATAAAGATGAATGGTTTGAGCAAGTAAAATAGGCCAAAATGAGCCCAAATTGTACCAAAATTGGGGCTCATCAACAACCATCTTTGAAGATATTAGAGAAACCTGATTGTAGATAGAACCATCTATGAAAAAATACAAAACAAAAAAGCGGATACCAATCCCATAAATTACAATAAGATGGCCCTTTTTTAACTCAGAAAAATCTTCAAATTTCAAAGTTCTATAAAACAAATGGGTACAGAGGGATTGTTGGTATCACTACTTAAAATGACACTCTGGTCTGAAGTAGCAAACAAAGACAAGGAATGTCAGACCCAAAAATCCATGAATTTTTTCTTTAAGACCTAGTCAAATATCTCATGCACACCAATAAGAGTGGATAGGTTCAAGATGGTGTGGCCAATTTAACATTACCGAGTTGAATATTTAGGTACACAAAATGTTGGGAACCAAAAGCTCTATCAAACGTAAAGTGCGTAGTGCCTAATATATTCCCCATATGTTTTTTAGAACAATGAACATAAGCATTTGTAGATGGAGGACAATGAACACAAGAATTCATAGATGGGCCCTGATTCATAGGGAGCAATGGCCTTTATCTAGGATTTTTAAGGTTGTCAACATTGAAGTGCTAGTACAAGAGATAGAATATTGAGTTCCAACATATACTCTTAAAAATTTAGTTTGGGTTAGGTAGTTTGAAAAACAACTCGAATTCGTCCCCCCAGGATCTCATCTAGTCTCTAATTGAATGACTTAAAGTAACCTGCCATTCTCGGCTAGAGATATGAATCGATAAGAGGATATACAAAAAATGACACAGAGGATTAAAACCTGTTTGTGACATGAAGTTTTGTGGTGGTGATTACTCATTAATTATTTAAGGACCCAATAATAGAGGCCCAAATATTTCCTAATGGACCTATCTATCAAGTGAGGCAATTGATATCCTCTATTCCATAATCATGACCCAAATTGAATGGTAAGGAATGATAAATGAAATGGCCTCAATCATGGTGACTCACATCAACGTTCTACCCATGGTAAGTTTTTTTTTTAATACCATTGAGCATTAATTCTCAAATGCACATCTAGAAATAAGGGAAGGGAAAAATCCCGTGGGGAGGGCATCGAAAAATTGAGTGTAAGAACCACAAAGGAGTCATTGACACTAAATTGGTTTACATGCATCGACTATTGACCACATTTTCATACGTTAGCCTCACGGTGGATGATCTTCGTTCTTCGATCTTCAATGCATATGGAGAAGCTACTAATGCAAAATTAAATATATGAAAACTTTTCTAATATTTTACAAATGGACTCTCGTCCATGATGTGAAGTTAGAGAAATCTTATCTCATGTCAGATTGGGTTAAGTTGCTAGGTCATTATTGTGGTCACCAAATGTACTTCAAGAAATTCATAATTCCATTGGCTCCATTATGGAAGTGAATATGAGCTATGAGGAGAAGGGATTTGTGAATTGTAGCATAATAGTTGTAGGGTTGGACCTTCATGAGGGGCTAGAAAAGGAGATGCTCATACATTTAGGCCCTATCACCCACATGCAAATGTTGGATAATGAGTATCCCATTCAAATGCAAAAAATGCCACATATATGAGCATTTGGTGGTAGTGAGTATCCTAAATCTTAATAATAATCGTGTGGGTAAATAAGTTTATGCATACAATATTAGATGATGCTATAGATAACAGTGTTATTAATTTATCAAAGGTTTCAAAAATGGAAATTAAGGATGATATGAAAAAGAGGAAGATACACAAAATTTGGCATCCATGATGAAAGATGGAATTGTCATTAAGCTTGGCCTACATGGTGATTGTGGGAAGGACAAGGATGCACCTTCACCATCCTAAGGGAAAGTTCAAATGAAAATGTAATTGCAATTCCCCTTTGTTTTCCCATGAAAAATTGGACAAAGTAAGGCTTCCTTTCTCCTATTGTGTCACCTTTATAAATCCTTAAAACACAAAATAAAAAATTTAATTCAAAATCATTTATTTTATTTAATCCATATTTTTTAAAATTATTTTAACGTCAAATGTGTATAATAATGACATGGTAATTGTATAGTTTCAAGGAACATGGTTTCATGTGGTATGAAAAGTGTTTTAAAAATATTTCTTATACATTGGTGACTTACTCAACACTTGGAAGGTCTAGGCATTTATTAAGCTTTATAGATTTATAAAATGTATATGGATTGTATCGTCGATCCTTTCTAAGTGACAATATAACTCCTACTTGTTGAAGGAATTCCATAAACATGAGGGAAGGAATAAACCATTGATGATTTGTCCTTATGTTTTAAAAAATAGAGTTGTCTTTGTAAATGAATATAAGAAACTAGATTAATTTAACAATAACATACATTAACATTTGCACTTCCAATTTCCCATCATTCAAATATCTATTTTTTTCTTTTTCATTTAAATCTTCACATGATAAACGAAAGATATAGATCATTCTTCATTTACGCTCTTTTTTCATATGCTATCTACTTACGACATTTCCTTTGCAACATTTGGTGCAATTGCTAGTTATAAATTGGAATATACAACAAATCATGCTTATGGATAGTCTCCCTTTTGTCAACGTTTTCAATAAAACCATTTTTGAAGGCTTTCCAGAATTTATTAAGATGTATTATGCCTTCCTCGAAAGAATCTAGCCTATATTAATATTTTTTGAAATAGAATAGTCTTTCAAATTAATCACATTGTAAGGATTGGGTCAACGTTTCAAACCAACTAATATGGTTCATCATAAGGACAAGGTGAGAAACCAATTGATCTGAGAGAATAAATAGAAAGGATGCATCATTATCCAGGGTAAGTCGTTCAAAACTTCAACCCAATCTTTACAATGTGATTAATCCAAAACACTGTTCTCTACATTATGGATCACAAAAGTCTTAGATCTAACATCTTTTAAGAGAATTTAATATATGGTCTAGCTATTCCAAGTAATGTCACATTCACATTATTTTCTTGGATTATATCTCTATATATATATATATATATATAATTCAGTTTTAGATAGAAACATCAACAGGTTTATGAGTGTAAAATTCATTAAGGAGATTTACCAATTTTTGGTGATATTAAATAACAAGGAGGTAAATGATTATATTATTTAAAATAGCGACGAAAGTGTCCTAATGAGAAATGGGCCACACCAATAAAATAGAGGGGAAAAGAGAATTTAGGAAATAGACTAAGGCTCAAGTGAAAATTATAAATAGAGGATAAATAGAGGATAAGGCTCAATTGAGAATTATCAATAAAAGAAAGACTCAATTGCAAATCATTCTATTTTATCATTTTCTACCGAACAACTCAAACGACTTTCAAGAGTTTTCAACAAAACTTAATAGTTGATTTCGGTTGGCTTCGAGTTCCACCGTAGTTGGATTTGGAGAGAAAATTATCTCAAATGATTTCACTGGGCTCAATTTTTTTGGTTGTGTGATCTGCTTTTGAAGATCTGACCAATTTTATTGCAGGAAATTGTGATTTAGTTGCAGGGTTATCTATCCTATATCAAGAGGTCGAGTTTGTCTATTCATTCCAAGAAGGGTCGACTGCAAGACTGGATCACCCATTCTTGAGTTGGTTTCTCATACAAATATGCTATGCTGAGTGTTACCTCTACAAGTGGACGAATTTGCAGAAATTAATGGAGGCTGAATATATTATTTGAAGCTCAAGAGTGGATTCATAAAAGGAGGGCTGAGTGTTCGTTTTCTCCTAATAACAGAGACCGTTTTTAATTGCATTCATGGAGATGGATTTGTTAAACATGAGACTATATTTTCTTCTTCAGTGGATGCAAGGGTTTACGTGCTAATCCTTCGTTATTTCCTTCGGAAGTTCCATCCACAAAAATTGAAGAATATTCAGAGAGGGAGTCGAATTTATTTTGGCACTAGCAGACCGATTGTTGCCTGATCTCAGTGGGCTGAATATTCCAGATCTGCTTGGGCAATTTCTTGTGCATTAGCAGAACTTCATGACAATTTAACCTAGTGCTGCAGCAGCCGATTTCTTGGAGGAGGCCGTGTGTGACATTTGCTCAAAAGATCAACACCAAGGTGACAATTGCTTGAGATAAATTATGCCAAGGAGACCACCTCTGTTCCAGATCTGAATTTGCAATTGGCAGAGCGTATTTGGAGTGCATGTAGCAGTATAATGAAGAACGTCAAATTGGTATAAAGTATGGAATAGCATACTCAAGAGGTCGAATTTATATAAGGCATGTAGCAGCTTATATGAGGGAGTCGGGTTGGTATTTCCAGAAATTTCTAGTTCAGTTCCCTTGATTTAAGTTTGTAGTATGTACCAGGTGTACTCATGATATTGCCACTGCAATCCTCTTGTTCTCTCTCAATAGGATTACTCTTTGCCTGGTTTGCTGGTGATACAAAGACCATTATAAAGTGCTGACCCTGTATATCAATTTATGGGCATTGTATTTCATAACCAGACTCTAAGACTTTGCTTCTAGTGGACTGGTAATTGTATTTGTGCATCCTTCTGTGGCTACCAACAATAATCAAGTTCCATCTTTCTAATTCCCCTCGCTCTTATCAAATTTTAAATGTAAAAGGAATTTTTGTGGGTATTAATGCTACATATCAGCAGCTTGTAAGTTTAGGTTTTAATGTATGGAATAAGAAATTGTTTGGAAGCTTGTTGGTGCATTTGAGACACGGTATACGTTGCCCAGAAAATAAATTGATAAACATAAACACTACAGTTGCCCAGAAAATATATTTATAAACATAAACACCTACAACAGAATGTAATCAAATTGTTTGATAAAAGTTGCCACAGAAATTCTAATTGCAAACTCAGAAAGTTATTGAGGTTTGAGAAATTTTCCAGTTAGGACGTTACAGGAAGTGGATAGATTACTGGGGACAAAGGAAAATCTGGTTCTGAAGATTGGACAATTTGGCACTAAAGGTGGACAATATTGAGCTGACAGTGGAAACGACGACTTTGGACATCATCAAAGATGTATTCGGGATTTCCAACCACTCCCTTTCTAGAATGCAGACATAATAATAACCTGAGAAGCTTATGGTTCAGTCTATGGATCAACAGGTGGAACCAACACCAGTAGAACACATCATAAGATCCAATGCTGAGAAGTTTGATAGTGGTTAGTTATCAACTGTTTTGATATGTTTTCGTAAGTTTATCCAATATCGTAGTGTCTTTTGGAGGTTCTATAAAAATTTTGGAGGCTCTATAAAATAAAACAAGGTACTAAGAATTATAATAAGAAGGCGGCAAAGTAATAATAGGCTATTTTTTTAATGCAGCTTTGGAACTTTGATGAAAAAGATTTAATTCTAAAGGTAAGAGTGGTAGCCCTTATAAGTCCCTGCCTATGGCAAAGCAGGGACTATAGCGATTGATAGATGGTTGACCGTTAATTAATCAGTTCATAGACCAATAATTTTAGTGCCTTAAGAAATTTTAACCAAACTTTCACGTAGTAATTTGGCATCCCTCATTTTTTAACCAAAGTCTCCAACTCGACCTCTTATGGGAAACTCCACATGTCCCGAGACAACTTTACATATCCAATTTGTTTTTATCGGAAATCAGGGAAAACTTTACCTATCCAAAATAAATTATCCAAAGTCCTAAACAACTTTACATATCCGAAAAAATTATCCAGAGTCTGAGGCAACTGATATGTAAAAGAACTTATCCAAAGTATGAAAAGAAGGTACTTTTCAGTATCAAATGCCAATTTTTCACGACACTTGTTGCACTTTTGATTATTTATCATCCACACACTTGTTGCACTTCTCATTATTTACCATCCATGTGTCTTAGTTTCAAGTTATTTTTTTTTTATATCACATTGACCTCTTTCGCTTTTTCTTCCTGTAGAAATAATTCATTCCTTTTCTTCTTCCTTTGAATCATATGTGAATTCCCACTTCCTTTGAATGATATGTGAATTCATTCAGCGAAATGAAGCGAAATGAATTAATTCAACTAATTCATTCAGGGAAATGAATTACTTCATTCACAGGGAGAATATTGTTGCAATCACTGACTAGGAGTTCAATTGCCAAAGGGTGAATATTTGAGAAAGTAATACCTAGCCAAAAGTTGTATAGGAGTTGCCACAGAAACATGGCTAATTGCCAAAGAGTGAATCTCTCAGAAAGCAATAGCTGGCCAGAAGTTGTAGCAGAAGCTGCTACAGAAAAGCTGGACATAGGCTACAATCTTGCAGAAAGCAAACTGGCGAGAGGCGCAACGCTGCAATCTTGTAGAAAAACTGGCGAGAGGCGCAAAGCTGCATTCTTGTAGAAAGCAATATCTGTAAGAAATATATGTAATAACTGCCACAAAAAATATGGACAAAGGTTGCAATTTTGCAGATAACAATAGCTACATGAAGCTACTACAAAAAATATAGACAAAAGTTGTAATCTTGCATAAAACAATAGCTACATGAAGCTACCACCAAAAAAAAAAAAAAAGGTTAGACAGAAGTTGCAATTTTACAGAGAAAAAGGGCTAGAATTTCTGGGTAATTTGACAAATTTGAGAATTTCATTTTAAATAAATGTTATACTTCTACTTCTACAATAATATTGAATTTTCATGAAAACTATATTTTCTACAATAATATTGAATTTTCATGAAAATTTGATCTAGAGATTTCTAGATTTGAGATTAGATATTTTGCTCATATTTGCAGTTTGATAAACTTTCCAGGAATCCAATAACATTAAAAGCAACCCTAGTTTTAGATGTCTTCAGTTCATACTTGCATAAAAAAGTTGAAACATGTAGAAAACAATCACAAAATTAATGACGGGGAGATGGATTTTGGAGATTCTGAGAAAAAAATTGAGTGCAGATGGAATTGCATTTAGTTCTGGTTTTAAAATTTTCCCTTATCTTGGAGGCATCCTTTCTAGTTGTTGTAGCACTTCAATGGATTGAAGCCTCTGGAGGCATCCTTTCTAGTTGTTGCAGCACTTCAAGGGATTGAAGCCTCTCGAATTTCCTAAGTCTCTAGGATCTTCTAGAATCTTCGGGTTCCTTTATCTTGAATCATCACCAGAGCCATTCATGAGCATAATGGAACCTAATTATTCATTATGTACTTCACTGTTGTGTATATAAATGAGAGTCCCTGTGATCGTTGCAACACCTTGATCACTAGAAGGGGAATGCAGATTAATCTATTTCAAATCAAGCCAAAATTATTCGAATCCGAATCCGTGGGGCTTAATTTGGCTCAGAGCCCTGCAGTGTCTAATTTGTCTCAGAACCATATTAATTGATTATATCAAACATATCTTCAGTGTCATGTAGAGCATGATAACACACACGAGCTAGAGTGGCCTATCGTAGTCATTTCCATATTCCCACATCCCATGGACAGGAATGGTAGCTCACTAAATAAACACGTGGTAGAGTGCCGGTCTGGCCGAAAATTTAAGCCTATAAGAAGCTGGTCAAAAATCCCGAGAAACTCGCTTTATGATTAAATTGGTAATAATCAGCTAAGGGGGGGTTATTCAGAGCAGGTGCAATGGACAAAGGGAGATGAAATAGCTGTGGGTTGGTTAGGACCCCTATATCAAAGATAAGGAGGGAAGTGAGCCTTTTTTACATCGTATGCCTACCTTTTTCAAAACATTTCCAGTAGTTCTGGTAGACAAAGAAGGAATTGTGAAAGTTGATGCTCCTTTTAGGAGGGCTAAACCATAGTATAGTGTTGAACAAGTAGGCTTAATTGTTGAGTTCTATGGTGGTGGACTTGACAGAGTTAGTTTTGGTGATCCTACTATAGCGAAAAAAATATGCTAGGCATGCTTAATTAGGTGAAATTTTTCAATTCGATCGTGCTATTCTAAAATATGATGGTGTTTTTCGTAGTAGTTCAAGGGGTTGGTTTACTTTTTTACATGCTAAATTTACTCTCCTTTTCTTTTCTGGAACACATTTGCATGGTTCAGGACCTTATTCAGAGATGGTTTTGCTGGTATCGAACTCGGATTGGATGCTCGAATAAGAATTTGAGCATTCCAAAAAACTGGGAGATCAACTACTAAAAGACAAGTGGTATGATATTGCTCCTATCTCTTCTCCAATAAATATTAGTACCAAAGATCTCTCCATAATTGTAAATTATGATCAAATCAAATCTATGGAAGAATTGGTTTATACATTCATATTGGTATCGACCCAAGGGATAATCTTTTT